>DWKW01000423.1:0-17098 GCA_018250115.1 Doberes anticus | reverse complement strand
TAGAGGTGCGTGCCGGGGATTTGAACCTCGACCCAACGTAGCGGGGTCGAGATGCTTAACCACTAGGCTATCACTATCACCCACACACTCACACTCTTCAAATCGAAACAGTAATGCTCAGATATCATAATCAGCATTTCAGATATTTTGAACATAGAAATACCTATTACATACTTCCCTCCTTTATCCACACAAAATGAAGAAAGATAAAAGTTGTAATGTTTCACACAACAGTAATAATTACATAATAATACACAATTCATTTTACAACTAAAGAGATTACAATTTTAAATTACTTAAAATTTTATAAGCCTAGATTCTACGGAAGTATTATGAACTATGAAAGGTCATATCACAGAAACTTAAATTAAAAGAAACACATTGTATCGTTCATTCTCACTAGCGATTACTAAATGTTAAAGTTGTTTCAGATCGCTGTTTGTTCGTCTCTAGTTTCAATGTAGACTTCATGTTATATAAATATATTTAGGTTATATAAACGTATCCACAATCCAAGTTCTATGAGTTAAATGGCAACTACTATCTTGGTACAAAGTCGGCATAAAGAAAACCCAATTATCTTATTCATCATTATCTACCCATTGTTTTCCCACTGCTGGGCACTGGTCTCACACAGTTAGGCGCTTCCATAGCCAAGTGTGAATTGCCAACTTCACATGCCTTTGAGAACATTATGGAGAACAGCGTGCAGGCTTCCTTTTAATGTCTAATCTAATTGGGAAACATACAACTCCCGACATATCCGTTTTGAATAATTAATTTTATCAATCAATTACTTTTCCAGGCATTGCCAGTCTATCTCCTGTCGCAAAGATAACTGGAACTGGCTTTACATCTATACTACCGGCCCTGACTTTTGCCAAGTAACGTACATAAACTGGCTAGTTTTAACACATTCAAACTGCCTTACAATTCGGAGAATATGATAAAAACTTTAAACATTAACTAGCGGCGGCATTAGATTTCCTAAGACACACACAATCATCATCGCCCAACAAAGTTTTGAGCACACATATACATATCTCCCCAAGCGTCACCAACCGTCCGATTCTGTTTTCTGGTTCTCGGGGTCACTGATACTGCTGTCTTTATACGCCAAAATGGCTTTTGGCACTTTCTTCACAATGTCATCGAATCCATGAACTGCCGGCCTGTTCACCTAGTCCACAGTAGCTTCTGAGGCAGTTTGTGGAAATGCTGGAACAACTGAACATGCCGGAACCGTAACGCTCGCAATCCACTTACTTAACGGAGGGGTGAAGCCGTCTGAGTTTGTTGATACAGGTCTTCACAAGTCAACTTGATTTTACACTCTGTAAACAGAATCTTCAGCGTGTACCTCTCAGATGGATGATGTAGAGAACTCTAATATGTCTGAGGTCACTGACTGAGGTACACTGAGGTCCATAAACAGGCTGCCACTCCTAGTCCGCAGCAGCTGCTCAGGCGGCCTTATTGAACCGGCTGTCTGAACTCGTGTCACGCTCGCTCCGGGAACAGGTTTTCAATCGTTTTCGCCTCCAGGTCGTCACTAAAAGCGCGCTACGTCAACAGATGCTGGAATTTCAGTGAACTAGTGTCTGCAAGCTGCTGTCTTGGGTAGTAGACAATGTATTTCCAATTTAAACTTCTGGCTCCCTGCGACACTAACGAAAGTTAGCTGACACTGACACTAGCCACTTTGGCTTCCGGCACACTTTCATCACGTAAGTCCATGAACTGGCTGGTGCACTTAATCCAGTTTCTACACTAGCTACTCAGGCGGTCTCGTTAAACCGCTGGAGCAGCTTTCGAAACTGTCACGCGCGCTCCGTAAACAGACTCTCCAGGGCCTCCACCTCCAGCTCGTCGCCGCTGATGGCGATCGGCCGCGGCGCTGGGTGATGTATCTCCAGGTGGATGTTCATGTAGTAATCGTCGGTGAACGTCTCACCGCAAAGCGCGCATTTTAATTGCTGCTGCTGGTCCTCCTTTTCGTTTTGTACCGTGCGAAGTTGTCTGAAATGGAAAACTAAAGTTTCACAGTCTTTAGCTGAAGTTTTTTGTCGACACACCTAGCAGAAGCAACAAAGTTTGACTCTGAGAGTGATAGCCCAGTAGAGTTTAAGCGGCCTATGGCCTCATTTTTAGAGATCCATACGATAAGGATCCAACGAAAGCCTAGACTGTCACAGGGCTCTATTTCAATAATGATAATAAGTAGAGGATAAATTTTTACAAATTGTGTTATGGTGGCATACACGGTAAATATAAACATTTTTAGTAACTTCAATATTGAAAACAAGTTTGGGCCTGCATGGGATTGAGGATACACAGAGGTATGAGGGGGAAAATGTAAAAAAAAAATGTACTTTATGTTTTTTTTCGTTGCATTTTTTTTATTCATCGTCTCATTAGATACTTTTGTTACGATTCGATTAAAAGAAATAGGGACTCTACAATACGAAGCTTACTGTTAGAATGATAATCTTTCAAATTCTTCTTGCAAAGATAACTGAGGCGTCGAATCAATGCGTCTACCATGATAAAATTTCAAGTCATTATACATAGGGCTACATTCAATAGTACTAACTATTGACTAGACATCCTAATCTACCACCATCAAATTCCTATTAAATCTCCTAAATTGTCCTACGTTGATGCTTAGAAATGATAATTCTTCCGCGTTTACATACAACAGTAGACTCTGTGGGATTCTATGTTGTCCTGATGCGAACCTCAACATTGTTTCTCATTATATAACATTGTAGCGCTTTAAGAGTTTCTGTAAGTCCTCGCTGTAGTCAATATTTTGTTCCGTATTTCTTGATTGAAGAATGCTTCGTTAACTCCAATCTTGTAATGCTGATATAGATATGACTTTTTCATTGAATGACTTATCAATCCGTGAACAAAACTACTGTTATTGATCATCTTTTTCTTGATGTGCACGAAACTATCGTCTCCGTATATTTGATATTTCTTGGCAGTTATTCCACCATTGTATCAATGGAAGCACGTTGATTATCTGCCCATATAAACCAAGTTGTCCATTAACATGCCTTAACCTCCGTATTTGCATGGAAATAAGCGTTTCAGAAGGAATCGAGCTCCGGTAAATCGGATGATATTACCGGTGGTGGGTGGACAACAGAAACCTTTATAAACTGATAAATTTGCAATGCTGTTTTTGTTCAGAGAAATGTACACGTTAAACAGATTCTCACCGCAGTCATCTCTTCAATGGTCTGTAAAAGAGGAATTGAAATTATTAGTAATATTCGAATTGTATCTCAAAAAACTCCATCCATTCTGTAATTTTTCGGATAACATCCATGTAGGACAATGAAGCGTTTCTCAAATCCTTGTCACAAAAAAGTCTCTCACACCCCAAACACTTGTCCAAACTAATAATTTATTTTTTTATATCCATAAAAGCTTCGTGAACAGCTCGGGTCTTACTAAACTTTCCGTAAGTGTTGACGTTCGCTGTCTACGTACCTTCGCCTACATCCGTGTTTGGCACTTCCACTGAATGAGCACATGTTCCCTCGTCTGTGTTCTGTAGGCGAGTTTCAAATCTAAAATAATAAAACACGAATAGTCCGTAATCATTTGCGTTGAATAATTTGAATTGCTCGAGAACAAGTCAACAATTAATACCTTTCTGTCGTACGATTGAGATGAGCATGCTGTGTTTCTCGCTGGATATTTTCTCGTCGTTGTCGCGAATCTTCCCTCCGCTGATTAATGCGTTCCCGATTCTTTTCACGGTACCTTCGATCGCGTTCTTTCCTCATTTTCTTCCTCCTGACCTCTTGGCGTGAAATTGTTTGTACTTGTTCCAATTCTAAACCGCTTGCAGTCGGTCGAGTGCTTTGACGTATTTGAATGCGATAATTCCTCTGGTACTCTCTAAGAGCTTCTCTATGCTGCTCTCGAAATCTTTTCTGGCGTTCCCTTCTGCGTACCCTGCTGTCATTTGCTCTAGAATATTTTTGAAATATTCTAAATAAGTTACAATAACATTATGAAATGAGTCTTTACAGTGGACTCTTAATAAGTTTCCCTGTTCGGAAAAATTACCTGATAATTCTACAGAAAGGAATTTTCATATTCACCCCACCCACGTCGGTTTCCGATTTTCCCAAAAAGTCAATAAAAATTTCAAACACCTTCCATTCGGTAACACTTGCATGGGTGAATCTAAGGTACTAAAATTCTAAATTCTTGCAAGGTTGAATGAGGGAAATCTTATCGAGAGTCCATTGTATCGAGAGAATACAATATTATATATACTTACGTGACTGGAATACTAATCCTATGATTTGGTTGTGTTGGATTGTGCTGATCACGAGCTTCGACGTTGACATCGGGAATCTCCTGTGAACTAGCATTGCTGAAAATAAACATAGAAATTATTCAATAAAAATAAATACACAAAGTAAAGCAAAAGCTGAATTAAAAGTGGTAAATGAAGTAAAAAATAGCAAAGGGGGGCGTTTGAGACGTTAGAGCACGTAGTAAAGCAAAGAGACTAAAGGGTTGGGAGAAGTCAAACCATCAAAGACAGAGAGAGAGAGAGTGAAAGAAAGCGTGATTGAGAGAGAGAGAGAGAGATTAAGTTTATTTTTCAATTTATTTGTGATAACAAATTCCAATATATTACCGCGTATTACTAATAAAGTAGTCTAAATTTGCGACCGGCACCCTTCTCCATATAATACTATTGGTGGACTTGTAAAAGTAAACAACAGAAAAAAGATTCGAAAATCCACTTACGTTTGATTTGTAACAGAAGATCCTTGAGTGACGTATTGTATACGCATGGGACTCTGCGCTCCAGACATTGGATATGTGCCTTTTATCAGGTTACGGCATGTCATACGATATGTCTTTTCACTTTCACTATTATTGTCACTCACATTAATTACTTACACGCTTATAACAAAATTAAAAAATACAGTGAAAGCACTTGGTCAAGCGTCGTTTCACTGCGCGTCGTTTTTGCCGAACACAGGGTAAGTCACACCAATTGACAGAGACAAAGCGACGCTACGCTTTGAGCGGCGATTTTTATTGATGGTTTACTCCCTTCCAATAGCGCCAAAAAGATTATTAGATATATTTCCATTAGTTTTCTTTTGCGACATAACCTCATAACAAAATATCTGCCACCTATCTCGCCAGACTACGCCATCTGAGTATAAGTAATAATGAGTTATTCATCTTACGCCTCCTATCCTCAAGTAATAGTAATAAAATATTTTCCAATCTTACATTTAATTTATCTCATAATTATGAACAAAACGGGTTGAAGAGAACCTGGAATATGTAATTAATTAATTATCATCTATTGGTGGTGCCTCTTAATACCCGCTTAATTATTTTTTTTTCAAAAATAATTGCTTATGCAAAAAGTCATTAAGAAAAGCCATTGCTTATGACCATGTAAATCAAGCAGAAATTTAAATAACTAACTATTCTTAAATGAAAAATTAAATCTTCGATTTCAATTGGATTTACTTGTCCTAATTACTAGGTGAGTGAGCTACAGCCTAGTTCCTAAGAATCTCTACCACCAGATCCAGTGGGTTGGGGTTCAAATCACGGCACGCACCTCTTTTTCGAAAATCTCTGTGTATTAGAATAATTATCACTTGCTTCGACCTTGATAAAACTTGCGTTCCTTTACATCTTCAGAGCGTTCTCAAAAGCAACTCTGTCAATTCGCACTTAGCCAGCGTTGTGGGCTACAGCACAGACCTGTGCGAGCAGTGGGACAATAATGAGTTAACGGCGACATTTAATAGACAACACATTGCATTTTTTTTACAAACCAATATTTTTGCCAGTTATTTCTTTTGCCTACTATTTAAATTTCAATTCGATAACCATCAGCGAAGGTGACCACATGCACAATATAACGGATGGATATGAGGATAGGATTATAAAAATAGGAATTAAACAGCGCCAACCTACAGGCAGTTTACAGAAAAATATAATTGTAGTCGACACGGGACGACTGAAAAACGTACAAATTGGTGGTCACTAAAATAATTTAAAATTAAAGAGAACCAATAAATAAATAGGGAGTAAAATAAATAAAAAAATACATCATTAAAATAAATTTATTTAGTAATAATATAGAATACAAGACAAATAAATATTTTAAACATTAACTTTTAGACATTGCAATTACGGGAATATTATATAAATCAGAATAACAAACGAGCATGAAGGCTAACTGATGTGAAGACGTCACTGCAGCCCATGGACATCCACATCGAACAAGGATGTATTATTATTGTACCTATATTATTTGATGTATCTTCAGGGATTTCTGCAAGAGCAGCTGTTGAAAGCTTATTTGACCAAAAAAATTATTGACCGAACATAACTATTGTATGGCAAAAATTATTAGACATGATGTTAGTCGTAGAGTTATGGATTGCTGTTTCATTTCCAATTTCCGGTTCTCTTCGCTTATTGATGACGTTCAAATCATTTATTATTTAATTCTCAATCACTGTCTTGCAACGAAGCCCAATTTCATAGGTGAGAGAATAGTATGATTCTTTAGCGTCAACGCCGCTGTACGTCGTTGCTATCGATTGGTTGAGTGACAAGCGACAGTAAGCGACTCTATCTCATTGCTCATTGTTGATAAAAAAAAAGAGAAAGTCATGCCTCTGACGGCCGTACATTCAAGAGAACAGCGCAACCAATAAGCCAACGTACAGCCCACTACCGTTGTGGCAGACCTGTGTATAAGTCCGTGTTCTCGATCAATCATTCGATTCCGTGCTTACTTGTATATCATTCGAAGATGACAAACTTTCTTGTTCATTTGATATTGCTTCCGTAGTTTCATCAACAGCGTCTATATTGTTTATATTAGATTCTGTACGCAGTCGCTGCAAGTTTCGTTGACGTAGCCTGCTCTCTCTTCCCCGCTTCTCAATTTCTTGTCTGTTTCTGTTTCGATAATTACGATTACGTTCAGCAGCGGCAGCACGAATCGACAGTAAAACATTTGGCTTTATCCTTCTGTCCCTTTTTCGCTTGTTTATTTCTTCTTTGTGCAATTCATAGTATCGTCTTTGTCCCTCTTTACGTGAATGTGAACTTGTTGACTATTCGATGTTTCTTGAAGTATTTCTTCCGTTTTGTCTGTTCCCTGTACATTAGATACAGTGTGCATTTGACGTAAATTTTGTTGATGTTGCCTGATTTCTCTTCTTCGATGATTGATCTCTTCTCGGTGTCGTTCTCGATACAAACGACTACGTTCAGCAGCCTTATTGTTCACTCTAAATTGCAAATATAATATTTAAATATTTAAATACCGTAAACATAACTAAATAAATATGTATAACGATAAAATGTAAGATAAAAATATCTATATTTGATGCCTCAAATTAGATATCTGTGGTCATTCTGAGTTTTAATTATAATATCATCTGTGTGTTGCGTTGTTTGTGCCCCTGTGCAAACAAGTATTTTTTTTATAATTCCTACATTTTAATATAAATAGAGGCTAACTTATATTAAAGGAATGCACAGTGAGACATGCACCGCATGAACAGAAGGTGGCTTACATATAAGAGCATGCAAAAAAAATATAGCGATGCTTGCGAGAGACAGCCAGGTAGCCGGACTCTGTGCACCTCTTGTTCAGCTGTGAGCTTTGTGCGTGCAATGGGGAGAGAGAGAAAGGGAGAGAGGGAGCTATAGAAAAAACAATGCGAAGCTTGCGAAAGACAGAGTTGCCATGCATATATGTACATTGTTTTTTTATATAATTTTGTCTAAGTTACTTACTGTTTAACATTTATTTTATATTTAATGTTATATTTATTATCAGAGGCTCTGAATATTAATGTTATAAACATTTTAAGTTATAAATTATCAATAATTCTCTTACATAACTTAGACAAAATTATTGAAAAATACGATAAAAATAAAATTTGACCTACTTAAAACTTCTAAAAAAAAATTTTGATACAGATATGGAAATTTCTCCATCAAAAGGGATCATAAAAGACACAGAATCAACAATATTTTGTTACTTATTGAATAATAAGCAAGTAATTTTCTAATTTGTTTTTGGGTCAAAATAAAATTATTTAGACGATACCCAAGTGGAAAAAGCCAACTTGGTAAATAACGGACACCCTAATTTACATTCATCTACTACATTTACATCTATATCATATAAACATACATATATGCGTATAAAGGAGACAGAGATGCAGCATAAGGATTGCACGTGGAAGTTCCCGCGTTTTGTGTAAGCATGCACAGAAAATAAACTGCTTGTTATCATCAGTATACACATATCTGATCTCATACAAACGAATAAAATATAATGGTAATAACAACATAATAATAAATAAACAGGGATTTGTAGGAGCTCGAGAGCTTTTTCCTGCGCTTATCATATTTAAAAATATTACCCTAACTTCCGATTTTGATATACACCATCTACCTTAAATGATTACATTACAAAAAACTTAGGTACCGATTAGTTATTTTACTTAACTGAAACTGACAATTTTGTAATTTAGAACATGTCTCTTGTTTTGTTCGATTTGAAATTTATGTTACTCCATTTAATACTTACTATTTATCCATTTATTTATAATAAATAAATAATATATAATTTTATAATTAAAATTATATAATTTTGAAACTAAATGGTGCTAGGTTTCTTTTTCATAATTATTTGTCGTAAATTAGGAATAATTGTTAAAACGTATATTTTTTTCCACTTTAAAAGAAATAATTATTTGTGCGTGTAGTCCACGCGCTGTAGAAGTTACGGTGTGCACATACCAAAAAGAAACCAAATTGTTAAAATAGTGAGAAAAAAAAACACTAGCAAAACTAACCTCTTAAGGCTATGCTTTTTTTTTCGTGATACTAGTCACATTGAAATGAATAAGATTTATTCAGTTAAAAGTGAATAAATATTAATTTTATTAAAATTATAGGTACATAATTTCAAAAACTGAACGTCCAGATTTTTTAATTTTGGAAATGTGTATTTTTTTTTTAAATATTATTTAATATATATTGTCTACTAGATTGTATTGACAGTCATAATAATTAATACTTGCTAATATTAATGGATTTATATACATTTACTGATACTTACAATCAAAAAGTGAGGTTAACACAATCATTTTTTTCGACGTGCACGAAACTCACGAACACGTTCCGTAGAACTTTTTGCGCTTTTTTTAATCTTATTTTCTTTTTTTTTCCGCCGATATTCACGACTCCTTTCAGCATCAGTTTTCGGAATACTTGCAAAATAATTTGTTAGTGAGAATAAAATATTCACATACATAAAAATACACAAATAATACAACACGCTTATACTAGAGTTTTGTAATACGCAGGCACAAACACATGTATTTAAACGCATACTAACTTATACAGGCAGAACGCTCGGACCAGGAGCGGTAGAGAGTGGAGACCGAGAATATAAAACACTGTGTAATGTAATCTATCTCTTTCTCTCGCCTCGACTTAAGCCTATACATTTATGTGTTTGTTTCTCTATCGTGACGCATTTTCGTTTCATCGAGTTTCAAATCACAGCGATTCTAAACAAGTTTCACTTCAATGATTGCGTTCTATTGTTTTATTTTGTAAAATGAATTAAGTATTACACATCTCTTCCCAGTTCATATTTTTTTTGGTTAAAATTACGATATTTCATGGCCAAAAGTAAATAAATAAGTAAATAAAGTACTCCCAAAAAATTTACGGATTGCGAAATTGTGATGAGGCTTGGTTGTTCGTTCTCTAATTCTTGGTCCATCCCTAAATAATGGATGATTTACTAACCTTTCGTTTGATCGATAGACTGTGTTTCGAAAAGCAAGCGTTGTGTAGGCGTTTAGACATTTTACTGGAGCCTGCACTTTGATCATCTTGAATTTTTTTTTTCTTGGCCGCTTGATCTTACTGATTACTTGATCTTGCTGTCACTCGTATTTAAACTCAATAATACTGTCACTGATTTTAAATCTTTAATCACTTTCAAATAACGTTTTTTCGAAAACAACAATACGCATCAAGTATACTGTAGTCGTATACCCACATAGGAATTGAGAGCGACTGAGAAGGAATTTATTACGGTATAAGAAGAGATTCGTGCCGTTTGCCGTAACGGCGCCGAGTTGGTCCTACCTCCGAGGCGCCCAAAATAGGTCACATCAAAAAAAAATCTTACCTCGAGTACCTCGTTAAAAGTCGTTAGGTCAAATTTTTTAAGACAAATTGTTCACATACATATTTTTTTAAATCAGTATGCAAAGATAAAAAAAAAAGTTTCAAGTTGAAATACCAAATCTTTTTTGTGGGTAGGAGTGAAACTGTCAACAGGCGTTAAAATATCGTGGAACTTTATTTAACTTTAAAAATACAATTGTGATTATTAATGTGTATAGTGTACACGTAAATAAACATCCACCCACCAGCTAAGTCTCCTATTAAAGTTTACTGCAGTGTGACTTGAGAAATTTGCACAATCCACTTCAGTATGGAGTCCGTAAAAGATTCACTTCAAGCAATGACGGACTTATTTAATTCGCGCATGACCGAATTCCAACGAGAATTACAAAAAAACAGTTCAACTCCAGTATCTGCAACTTCACTTGCAGCAGAGTTCACAGCATTTAAAAAGTTCATAATGAGTGCATTACAAACAGTGCAGCAGCAGGTGGAGTTTTTGGGCAGGGAGCTTGACAGAATGGAAATGAGAGGAAGAAGGAAGATGGTTTTGTTGCACGGTGTGCCAGAGGAAGAGTCAGAAGACGCAACTGCTATTGCAGCCACAATTGTCACAGACAAATTGAAGGTTGCAGGCATCACTGCCACAGCAATCAGTCGAGCACATCGCCTTGGACGTCCCTCTGACAACAAGACCAGGCCACTAATAGTTAAATTCCAGGAAGTTTCTGTTCGTGATAAAGTGTGGTACTCCAAAACCAAGCTAAAATCCACCGGTATCACATTATCTGAATTCCTAACTCGCAATCGTCATCATGTGTTTATGGAAGCTCGTCAACGGTTTGGGATATCTAAATGTTGGTCCAATAATGGTATTGTCCACATAGTTGCACCGGATGGCTCCCACCACCAGGTGGACAGCCTAGTGGCGCTGGATGCCATTCCTGTGACATCTGGCCCAGCTACGCCTGCGCAGCAAGCGGTTAGCCAGCAAACAGGGGGCAAGCCGGAAAGTAGAAATATAACAAGGATACGGAGAGCCGTTAAGAAGTAAGATTGTTCCATAATATACTAATATTGATTTGTCGCTTCATAACTGTCTGGTGTTAAGATTGTTATTATTATTAGTGATTCTTATTATTTCTTCTCCTTATTTCTCTATTGCTCCTATTGTGTTTTCATTATCAGGACTTATTTACTACCTAGTTGTCTTATTGATGTGGAATTTATAGCCACTGGTATTTATTACTGCCACTTGTTTCTTAATTTGTTAACTTCCATTTCATATATGTATTTTGCTTAATAATAGCACTACAGACTGATCAAAACAATGTTCTAAACAACTTTATTTCAACACAAATGTTCCTGGGATTGAGAACCTATTTATGCTGTGTGTAATATATTCATAGTCTCAAAATAAGAGTAATCTAGCATTGTGTTCAAAGGTACTTACTTTCCAAATATTCTGTATATATATATGTATGTAACACAAATGCATACAAATGGTGTGAGTTATTAATCAAGAGAATAGATTTACTTTCATTTTTTTATTTTTATTTTTTATTTTTATTTTTTTTTCGTTTGCAACATATTTATATTCAGAATCTAATGTAGTTACAAATTGGCAAGATTTAATACTTTGAGTGAGATACGGTAGTATTACATCTTGACAGCCAGGGTATTTACATTCAAAGTTCATTGTTTTATCCAGTTTTACTCAGTAGTTACTTATTATCGTAATACTTGAAAATATGTGCAATTTCACTGTAATATGGTTCTTCATCTGGGGCTGATGCTTAACTTAATAAGTTTAAATTCGATTATTAAGTTTAAATTATCGAAAATTCAATTTCTTATTTAACTGCACAAAACGAAGAGTTGAAAACAAAAATTAACCAACTAGAGAACAAAGTTAGGGAAGACCAGAAATATATAGCAGTTTTAGAAAACAAAATAGAGGATATACAAGTGGGATGTCGCAAAAACAACTTTCAAATTAAAAATGTGCCAAAAATGACTAACGAGACTAAAGAAGATTTAATTGAAATGGTGATGTATCTATCACAGACCGTAGAAAGTAAATTTACGAAATCCGATATTAAGGACATTTATAGGGTGCGTGGAAAAAATCTTTCAGAGCAAAATACTCCGATTGTGGTGGAAACCAGTTCCGCACTACTAAAGTCCGAAATACTTAAAAAAGGAAAGGCTTTCAATATAAAACATAAAACTAAGCTATGCACCAAGCATCTCGGATTTAAGAAACAGACCGAAATCCCTGTCTTCATATCAGAACATCTTACAGTAAAGGGGTCCAGACTTTATTTTCTTGCACGAGATTTAGCCAGAACTAAATCGTATAAGTTTTGTTGGACTGCATATGGGAAGGTCTACGTCAGGAAGACGGAAGATTCACCTATCATTACTATTAGAACTGAGGAGCAGATTCAAAAACTACAGTTATTAGAAAAATGACTATATGTCGGCTTTACTTTTACTAGGTTAAAATTACTATTACATATCTTAATGTTTATGTTAGCATCATACTTTTTTAGATACTTGTTTATTTACTTAAATTACTTGTTACACTTACACATCTCACGAACATATTATTCACTAATAAATATCACAAACGAACTCTATCCATATAACTACTTTACATATATTAAATTACAATATACTAATTTAAAAATAAAAATAAATACGAAAATAACACCTCGTAATACTAGTGTACTCTATAAAGATCATAAGCTAAAGTCTTCTTACTATCCTTCAAACCTTTTTGACCTCATACGCTCATATTCTAAATCACCTGCACATGTTAGACAAGCCTATAACGCACTCTACCACCTAACTTTTATTATGTTAGATAGAAGCAATATTTTATTAAATTGTGTACTGATACGAAAGCAGATTGGTCTGTACAAGATTTATGACATATTTATACCGACGTCTATGCCTTGGTACACACTAAATGGATAAGTCGTTAGAAACTATGCAAGACATAGATAATATTAATATAGCACGTTCCGTTGAATGTTGTATATCAGATCTAGATAAACATATATGTGTAAACAAAAATGATTTAACTATAATTTCCCAAAACATAAGAAGTATATATCACAATTTTGACGACTTTCTACTTACACTATCTTCTTTTAAATTTGACGCGGATATAATAATTTTAACAGAGTGTCGATTAAGTTCTAATAAACCCATCCCACAACTTAGCAAATATGACTACTATTGTACAACTTGTCAGTTAAATCAAAATGACGGAGTGGTAGTTTATGTTAAAAGTACACTAAATCCAAAAGTTACGGAGGTGAAGTTAGCTCAAGCATCATGCCTTGAAATAAATGTTCTGAACCAAATTATCTTGTGCATTTATCGTTCACCAGCGAACACTAACACTGATAGTTTTATCAATTCACTTGATTCTCACTTAAATACGATATCACAAAACAATATTATAATTGCAGGAGATATAAACATTAATATTAAATCGAAGCCTTCAGAACTGACCCATGAATATAAAAATAGAGTTAATTATTTAAACATGTTGTCATCCTACGGTATACTTCCTGGACACACCCTACCAACCAGAGAAAAAAATTGTTTAGATCATTTTATGATAAAAATAAACAGAAAAAAAGTCTCTGCATTTATTGCTATTCTATGTACGTCTATAACAGATCATTATACCACTTTTTTATCATTATCTAAGGTTAAAAACACTATAAAGGCAAACAAAACTTTATCATCTGTCGATTATGATAAAGTATTAGAACATCTCCAAAACCAAAAATTAAAAGAATTACTATTGTATGAAGATCCAAATTTACTACTTAATAAACTTATACAGAGTTTAACAGATTCTATAAAAACCCACACGTACATTAAAAAAAATTGTTGCAGTCAACGTATACTTAAGCCTTGGATAACACCAGGTATTTTACGCTGTATTAAACATCGAAATAATTTGCAAAAGAAATTTAAAAACGATCAACACAATGTTATGTTAAAAATAAGTTATTTTCGTTATAGAAATCACTGTAATAACCTTTTAAAAAAACTAAAAAGAAAATATGAAAGGGAACTACTGCTCAAATCTCTCTCTAATAACAAATTGCTTTGGAAAAGTATCAAAAATATAACTTACAGTAATAAAATTCAAAATCATAGCACAGAGCTGTTGAATACAAAATGCTCTCCTGTAGAATCAACTAATTACGTCAATGACTATTTTTCCAATGTTGGTAAACACTTAGCACAACAAATTACAAGTAATATAATTAAACCTGTTCAACCTAAATTGCCGACGCAGCTAAACTCTTTTGTATTGTTAGACACAGACGTGTATGAGGTTGAAAGTATATTAATGAGTTTAAAATCTGACAGTGCTCCTGGATGGGATGGTATATCTACAAGATTCTTAAAGCACGTTAAATATGAAATCGTCCCCATTATAACTCATCTCGTTAACACCTGTTTTAAAAAGGGCATTTTTCCGGACCAACTTAAAAAATCTACCATAGTTCCAATATATAAGAGTGGGGAAAGAGATAGAGTAGGTAATTATAGGCCCATATCTATACTACCAGCCATATCCAAAATATTAGAAAAGTTAATGAACGCTAGACTTCTAAAATACTTAAATAAATTCAACATTTTATCTCCATACCAATTTGGATTCAGGCATGGCAAGTCTTGTGAGGATGCAGTTCATTCCCTTACATCTGTAGTAGTAGAACAACTAGATAAGGGGCAAAAATGTCTTACTATATTTTTAGACCTCATGAAAGCGTTTGACACTGTCTCTGTCCCAGTCCTCATATACAAACTTGAGAAGGTTGGAATTCGTGGTTCTTCGCTCGATCTCTTTAAAGACTATCTCTCAAACAGAAAGCAAAGTGTAAGGCTCTGCCAGTATACTAGTTCGGACGTAGACGTAACATATGGCGTGCCCCAAGGAAGTGTGCTTGGACCGACCCTATTTTTATTGTATATTAATGATCTATGCAGTTTAAAGATCGATAATGCACACATAATATGCTACGCTGATGATACAGCCGTCACATTTACAGGTAGAACATGGCAACAGGTTAAAGAAAGGGCTGAAACAGGAATCATTAAAATAGTAAATTGGCTAAACAACAATCTACTTTCTCTCAACGTAACTAAAACAAACTATATTTGTTTTAGTATATCCAAACGTACACAGCCTCCCGAGGATTATAAAATTAAAATCCATTCCTGTAATAATGTGAATAACTGTAACTGTCCACAGATAAATAGGGTTACTCAAAATAAATACTTATGGGTTATGATAGATCAGCGACTTTCATGGCATTCCAATATTGAGCACGTATCTAATAGAATTGCGAAATGCAGACCACCTGATGTTAAGTGGTCACTGTAGCACATGGACAGCCATATTAAACCTCGACTAGGACGAAAGGCCTATCTAAGGTCGTATGTGGATCTGTTGCTACTCATGAGGACTTTGTTGGAATGCCTCTTGTCCAGTGTCCAATGTCTTCTTCCTTCCCCTTCAAACCAAAACACACAAATAGGCACAGCGGTGGTGCTGCCGCAGACAAGCTTTCGACATACTCTACATCTACTTCCGACATACATTACGACTCTACCACCATCGAATATATCTAAATTGCTGTCATTTTAACTAATGTATACAGCATCTGTCATTCCAAAATTAACATTCTGAATTATGTTTGCATATTAATTTAAAACTAACCTGAAAACTGAGCGAGCGAGATAACACAGTACAGATAGAGCACGTAGACTCAAATCGAATTAAACGGCGCTACAATAGGAGCGGTATCTCTTCAATGTAGAGTTACGAAGTGCTAACACTGTTGTTAATAAGATCCTAGATTAGTTACAAAAGGGGCAAAAGTATAATGCTATGTTGTTTTGATCAATGAAATACGTTGATGTATTTATTTATCGTTCAGAAATCTACTTAAGACACTTTGTTGCAATTACATTTTTTCAATATAGTCATCATCAATCCGTTACTGTCCCACTGCTGGGCAAGGGTGTTCTCTTCGGAGATGAGAGCTTAGTCCACCACGCTGGACAAGTGCGGGTTGGCGGACCTCTGATGCGGGCGGGCATGCCTTTGATAACTCCCAGGCATGCAGGTCTCCTCACGATGTTTTCCTTCACCTTTAAAGCGAGTGATAATTAATTCATAATACGCACATAATTTCGAAAATTTTGAGTAAATATTATTTCGAGAAATAGAGATGCGTGCCGGGGTTTGAACCTCGATCCACCAAAGCGGGGTCGAGATGCTTAACCACACGCAATCACTCACATTAACCCATTAATACTAGTGCATAATTGTCACGTAGTGTGAACCCCGCATAACTTTTCAAGAATATCGCAACATTCTTATAAATTGTATCCGCTCGTGTAGCCACGATCTTAAGACGTCCCAGCTTAGTGCAATGACGCAGTGTAATTTTATTTATAGACGGCACTAACGATAGGTCAGGGAGCGAGCCAATAACCGTTCTAATGCTCTATTTATGTCACTAGGGTGAGGTGAAAAGGTGTCAATAAAATGTAAAATAGATATCTCGTATCAGAGGTACGGATGACGCAGCGTCGAAAAATGTTTTCGTGGCGAGCAGTTTCGTTGTTTTTTTTATGAACAAACTGATGTTATTTTTTGACGTGACAACGTCTTATAATTCGATGGAGCCGGCTGCACGCACCAAAAAACATGACGTATGCGGCGTTACCTCGCTCTGAGGCGTTCCATTTTTTACAACAAATTACAATTAAATATGCAATAATAATTAAGTAACTAATTGAACAACAA
>DWKW01000422.1:0-17102 GCA_018250115.1 Doberes anticus | reverse complement strand
TTATAAAAAATGATTTATGTATTTATTCTTTATTTGTAACTTACGCGTGTAAAGTAACAAAAGGTCCGTTGGTCGTTCAGGCGGTCCCTGAAAAATACAATATTAAGTACCTTATTTTTTTCCGGTTGAAATCAATTTATAATTATAAACTTTTCCTGGCGTGCAGTTTAACTTCCGTTTACTTAGCGCCCTCGATCGTGCAACCTTGCGACACTTTGGTTCGAGGGGCTTTTCGACTCAAACCTGTTTGTTACAATTTTGTGTCGGCAGTCGGTAAGCATCTGTAATGCGAGTGCTATAATTGACTCGCATTGAACGCATTAAATGCATTTTGTATGGAACTACAAAAAGCTCCCCTAGAGTTCAATCAAAGACTAGAGTGGCATAGACCATTATAGAGTGGCATATTTGCATTTTGAGAAGAGTTGTTGTGTATTCGTATGACGTAATGTAAGTTTTAATGTAGGTACACCACAAAATTGAGTAGATAATAATAGTTAATAATTGTTATCAATACTTAACGGTTACTTATCCACTATTATTACTCACTTCAATCTCCAACATATATACATGCAAGAAAACACACATTCGAACATTTTACTTAAAAAAAATAAAACAAAATATAAATTAATTAATCAAAAGAATTAAAACGCATAAATATAAAAGTCAAGATTGTTTTGATCAAAAAGTTCGACCGTAAAATTTGGTTGAATTAAAGTTGCCTGCTAATGTAATGTTCCAAACTGCCAACATACACACATCTCGTTCCAATTCGATGTCTGTTAAATTTGCAGGGATTCGTTTTATTATGAGACATACGAGTAATAACTTAACGGAACTGAGAAATAATCGATTTATTCTACTTCGACCATTGATTAATAATGAAATGTCAAATCTGCATACCGTCAAATGCCGTTTAGATTCTCAAATATACCTATATATCATGACATTTTATCGAAGCGCGAGAATTAAGCAGACTGTAATATCAAACGAGATCGCATTAAATGCGATAATCTATTTTGACCTTTTAAAATACTCACTATATTTTGTTAATACGATATAGTCTTGTTAGAAACAAAAACCTAAAGTACGTAACTTAGTTACTTCTACGTTTTTATATTAACATAACCGACATAATCCTTAGAAACATTTACTTACTTTAAGAAAGATAAATCTAATTTACACAAGTTACATAAACTCTTCTATACTCTTAATGTATTTTTTTATATTGATATGGAAAATATATATAATTATCCCACATAGTTTTATGGAAAGTCAAATAATTTATTATTGCGATATTGGTGGAAAGACTCAATTTATACCTATATATAAATTTGTTGCTGACATCGTTTCCCATGGATTGAAAACATTAAATTGCATAATGAATTAGGAACAGTGTAATTCGCTAAGTATTTTATTAAATACTCATGTAGAGTTATACCAACAAGTCTCAGTATTTTCATACCAGTAACAGTATTATTAATTTCATGCCTGTAATCAGATATTTCATGGTCACACTTCGCGACAATGACATAACTAACAACGCGTGAAGTGCTTGCACACTTCGTGGCGAACATTAAAGGTTTAGAAATAATACAGAAGTATAATGCATAAGTTAATTAGCACTATTACAATAGAAATTGTTTACCACTATAAAAAAATCGTTTTCTATATAATAAAGTTTGAAATGAGAACGTGGGACAAAAATATTGCATTCCTTGCATTGAAGAAAAGCAATAATCTAATGACTCAAAGCAATACTTTAATGGCTTTATATGTTAATTAACTAATAATAAAGTATAAAAATATAGACCCGAGTAATGTTAAACTTAATTTATATTTACCCTTATCAATATTCAACACAAAATTGGGTTACAGTACTTTATCACAAAACGATTACCTACATGTTAAATCGCATTAACGGCTGAGTTTTATGAGTACAATATAAAAAAGCACGATGGCACTGCTAGTCGGAAAGGCAGATTTCCCATATTGTTTTTTTCTTAGTTGTATTTCAATTTTTACTGATTGTCATACAATTTTTAGCTAATCTCAGCTCCGGTTGAAAAAATGTTGAATAAGAGGAGTATACAATGTATTTTAACACCATTTTTATTTAACTTAATTCAAATAATACCGCGTTGAAAAAATCTTATCACAGCCGATAATTTGTTAATATGTCATATTTTGATAAAAGACAAAATAAATTTAAAAACATGATTTGTTGAATCAGTCTTCCCGATTTACACTGCCTTATTTTTAATTTTATCACAAAACTTAATCTTTTAAGGCAATCGTTTTGTGATAAATTTCTGCAACCTACTTTTGAGATAAATATAGATTAAGTTTAAAAGTTACCTGAAGTTCTTATCTTTATTCTGTAGATTTATTGTTATTTAAAAAATTTAGTATGTTTTAGTTATATTATTTATTATAGGTACCCTTTTGTTTTGGTGCAGTGTAGGCAGATGACACCATTTTTTGTTGAATTTGCATACGTGGGATGGGACATGCAATTTTGAAATGCGAAATCTGCTTAATTAAGAATTGACAAGGATGTATAGGTATATTATCATATTCTTATGTTATTTCTTAAAAGCTATAAATGCCGTACGTACATTTTTTGACTTGGCTGTGGACCGAAGCAATAAATATTATCGACATCTTTTACAATAAAAGGGAACTATTGTTCATTTCTTACTGTTGATTGTTGTACATAATTCGATTTATTGTTAAATTATATAAAGGCCTAACATATTTCTTCAACAATATTATGCTGAAAGTTGCTCTTTAATTTGGTTACATATTTATTCGTTATATTAACAGAAAGATAATGTCTTTGTTTTGTTTGCTCAATCATTTGTTGGCCATTCATTCCCTATCATATTTAACTAAAAAATATTTGGTTGTTTATCGTTCACATTGAAACTCACAGAATTAGATCTTTTTTGTCAGGTGGCCAACGACCATGCCTCGTCACGTAATATCCGAATAACGATGGCCTAAAATGTCCACTGATGCTTATCAACACTTCGTATACTTTTACGGTACAAAGAGATGGCAGAGAATCTCGTTCGTCGACCTTAGATAAAATCAAGTCACGAAAATTACATATTACGACTAAAACGTGTATTACATTAGATTACATGCACACTAATAATAACAAACTGAGCGCTATTTAAACTATGCGATTCGTGATTACCAAATGGTTTTCGCATAAATTATAAAAAAATTTTAAGATCATAGAAAATCCCATTGAACTAAAGGGAACATGCTCTCCCGCTATGAAAATGATGATAATATAGCGAGTTTTTTTAAAAATAATGTTAATAATTGATGTGACAATACGCATCTACGACGCTACTAGCTTTATGTACATTAGTTCCTTATACAATGGTCTAATATAGGTCGTTCGAGTAGATACGCTCACCTAGCCTTGCGCTCCGTGCGACCTTACATCTAGTGAAATTGAACCGGTACCTACCGCATATATACCGGTCCGGCTGCACTCGTGTGCAGAATTATTGAGGCTAAGTAATTCATTTCAATGTCTATTTACCCGACTACTGATACTTTGCAATTTAAACTAAACGTTTGAACTTTGCATACCCGATGCCTACTAAGTATTTTGGTGTAAATTTAACCTGTAAAAATATGAGGTTGAGCAAAATCGATGCGAAAATATGCCGGATACAGACATCGGCGTCATCTCTCTACTAATTTCCGCACGAGTTACGAGAATATCTAGAAATTGCAAGGAAGTCTTTCGACTCGAGTTATTGGATTTGTTCTTGTTAGTCGAGTAAGTGGACACAGCATGAATCATTGCTTTTTTTGTAAGCCTGTCCTTTGTCGAGTGAACGTAACCTATTTACCATATTGTACTTCTAATATGGCATGTGAAATTATGGGATGTCGCCGCTTTCATCACGAATATAATTCTATCGCATAACAAGCATGCGTTGCTGGCCCGTTCCGAAGTTGCACTTATCATTTCGAGTAGCGTGAGAGTGAATCCGCGGAGCGAAAGTGATCGTCACGTTGCGTTGCCCCATCGATTTGCACTTGTGCGGAATTGGCATGCGTAATATACACCCACGTTCTGATTTTCGCTGTAAACTTCTCACGACCATCGCACATATTACTATTATTGCAATAATCGACAATGCTTTTTGTTACCTATCTAGAATATTTTCACACAAGTTCTTTGCTCGACAGGGCAACTAAACCAGATCGGTTTATTCCGATAGGTCTATGCAAATGCAATAATGGTTACGAAAGAGACTAATACCGCGCAAAATGATTGCCATGGGTTGTGGTGCTGCTCCGTAGATGTTTGTAGCAATGATATCTTAATAAATGAAATTTATAAATGTAAGTACCGATTGTTGTTCTTAGACAGGAATGCTCTGTCGAAATCCATAGATGACTCATAGTTCCTTGTACCGGGTCGAGAGCTCGCGTGGGGCTTGTAGGCGCAGCTGCCAGATGTCATCTTGCTGACTCATGGCGCACTGACTCCGTATGCAGCAATGAAATAAAATTTCGTAACGTATTGTCTATATGGCTATTTCTTACGACATGTTTCTCTTGTTTTAGATGTCTCGTGCTCTGTGCCATCTGCCCCGCCTTAGCGGATGAAGATATCATCACAGAACCGCGACCGGGGGAAGAGTACGTACTTGTAAGCTCAGGTCAACAAACGCCCTTGAGAAACTTTGAAACATCGCACAAGATTCCAGAAAAGCATCCGAACCATCGTATATTAAAGCCAGATGATAACAATGATAAAGTTATTAAAAAGATCCTTAGCAGCAAGAATAAACACCCTGCTGAAGGAATTATATCGATAGAAGAAGACAAGAAAACCTTACATAAAAAAGGACAAAAAAGTAAAGTATCAGAATCAATTGAGATCGATATTCCAGTTTCAAAATTAGAAGATATAAAAATTAAAGAGAATTTAAAGGATGTGGAAACAAACCCCAAAATGGCCGTCGCCCTGGAGGCGATGTCAGAGTCTGGAAAACTTAGTAGCGAATCGGGCACGACTACCCAAAAGCCTGTCCTCACAACATCAGCCCCAACATCAACGAAAGCCTATGATTATATACCTATAAATTTTGATACTATTGATGATATCAACAGCGGCTTGTTGTCATCTAATGTTAAATTAGAAACAGCAGGATCAGAACAAAAACAACATTCTCGAATTCAGATTAAGAAGGGACCGAGTGGTCAGGATTATGAATATGAGTATATTTACTACTACTATGATGAAGACGAAGAAGGTAAAAAAGAAATTAAAGATAAGGGCACTAAAACGATGACTGAAGCTGCTGTGCTCAACTCACACGATGGTCCACCAAAGATTGAAAACGAAAACCAAATAGGCAAAGATATCAAAGCGAGAAGCAAGTACAGTACAATCGATAGGTCTAGCGCCAGCTCGGCCACTACTCCAGAAGTTCAAAATGAAGTTTATGCGGCGCAGACTCGTGGAAGAACACGAGGCCGGAACGTTGTGCCCGCTCCAGTTGAGGAAGAATCCGAAGAAGAAAGGTAAATTTAAAATGTGTTTGTATACGGGTAATTTATTTACTTTACTAACTTATAACAAAATAAAATGTATTTAAAGGAGATATTGTATAGACATTATACTCATCGATGTTATTATTGAAATCAGCCAAATTTCAGTTACTTACAATTTCAATGTTTCTGTTAGGTTACCATCCAGCACGCGCTTTCCACCGCGTGGTCGCAATTTGGCAGCAACTAGCACTACCACGTATGCACCGGAAGTTACTTCAGAATCAGTCAAACAACGCGGCCGCCCACAAGCCGACAATGTTGCCGACGAATCTATCGGCCAGACTAGGAGTAGGACACGCGCTCATATTAGGTAACTAGGAACGCTTTACTTATTGCAGATATAATGAATACTTGGTACTGTGCGTAGAAATTAACACAACAAATCATATTAAATTTATTTTCAGGCGCCCTAGCTCCGAACTCGTAGACCTCGACAGTTTTAAAACTCACTCAGGAGATATACCTGCGCCTTACAAAGAGCAACCAACGCGTTATTCTTCAGAAAGCAAAACAACCACAGAGTTATCTGAGGCCTTGCCTACGACTAAAGACGTTTCACATGGTAAGGAATCGGTAAGAGAAGGACATAGCTTGTTAGGAGGTATCAGATTCCAGGAGATACTAGATGATTCTAAGCTTCCATCTGACTACAAGCAGACAACCACATACGAGCAAGATACGACCGAATTTACCACAATGACCGCAATGGAAAAGGTCGCTCTAGACCTATATGCGTATGTTACCGGTGAGAATTTGAATAACGAAATAAGCCCGGCTGGAGACTTGCTCGGATTCGACGGTTCTACGACGGTCGATGATGACGCATGGACCACCGAACCGATGAGTACCACAGAGGAAGAAACAACACCAACTACGACAACAACTACAACAACAACTACTACGACCACGACAACAACTACGCCCGCACCTACGACGACGACCACAGCGCCTACCCGTCCCTCTAGATTCAAGGGACGTCCGGGCGCTCGGTCCCGTGCGTCCGTTGCAACCAGCGCCGCCACTGAAGCGCCTCAGGAAACCTCTACGCGAACTCGAGGTAACAACCCATTAAAAATCTCATCAAATATTGTATACCAATGCTGCTAAATAAAATTTCTGTGTTTGAATAGTGCCTATCTTCGGAAGAGGTGAAAGTAGTAACATCCGATAATTATCATTCAACAACGGCCCAGACCGGATAGTTTAACTAGTTACGCTTTCATCTCTTCTCTACATCTTATCCCTTATATTACATATATCTCAAGTGTTGCTCGTATGTCCCTATAATGCAATCAGCTCGTGCGAACTTTAACGGTTTTTCAATGCAGCCTTGCGATATTAGCGATCTTTTGTACAAAATGCTGAGCGTCTTTATGTTATCGAAATTTCATTTTTTCTTAACAATTAACAGTATTTTTTTTTACGATAGTAACGTATTTCAACGCATCACACGTGGTTGTCATAATAATCATTTTGTTAATGAATACAGTAAATGCGTGTTTGTTGACAGGTCGTTTTGGCAAACCCAATGGAATACGCAAGACGACCGCCGCTGCAGCCACCGAGGCGTCCACAGCGGCCTCCGGAGCCGCCGAGATGCCATCCACCCAAGCAAAGGTTTGCATCTAATTGCCTTCAATTTCTTTACGAGTTATGCGATTATGTAAAGCGATATGCTCTAGCGAGTGTCTGCTATGCGAATAATATTAGTATTTATAACCACTGTTTAAGATACGACGCCCTACTAGTATTGGACGTAATGCCCAACGTTTACCTGTTTAGCTAAATACGCCGTTACGGTTGTTACGTGTTCTTTAAATATTCATTTTCTGTTTAACGACTAACATGTTAACATTAATTTAAATTATTTATTCATGAAAGGTATGTTTTCTTCATAAGACGCATTTCACTTACTCGTACGTGTATCTTTGTAGATTAGTGCGGCAATTCTCTTAATTACATAAATTAAATTACGTCTTAATCAAAGTCATGTTGATTATGTTTAATTACGTGGCTCTACATAATTGAATATAAATAACGAATCGAATTACGAATAAAATATCTAAGCACAGAATATTCGGTATAAATAAAACAACTATATTTAGGATATACAGAAGTTGTAATTATTTTGTACATTCTGCGCATTATTTGCCACTGTGATTTTCTACTACCAATTGTTTTTAAGTTGATTATCGTAGATTACCAAATATCGGATATCATGTAGGTTCATAATTCTTGTTCGTAATAGCAGTGTCTTATGTTTGTTTGTTGACTGGCATTAGACGAGTTAACTTTTAAAATTTTATGTGCAATTTTTTATTTAGAAGTCTTAGTAATGGTATCGTTTGTCACAGGCGTTCGGTCGGCGTGGATTATTCGCGGGGCGAACGCGGCCAAGTTCCACTAC
The DNA here is from genome assembly GCA_018250115.1 of Doberes anticus. Classification (NCBI taxonomy): domain Eukaryota; kingdom Metazoa; phylum Arthropoda; class Insecta; order Lepidoptera; family Hesperiidae; genus Doberes; species Doberes anticus. The sequence goes on along the minus strand of DWKW01000422.1, from coordinate 9,103 downwards.
GCCTGTACCGCCGCAGGACGCCAGCAGTGCCGCAAGCGATGCGCCCGCAGCTAGGTATGTTTGTTCGATATGCCTTTAAAAAGGAATGAAAAATTTTCAAAAGATACTTTGTGACCTTCCTCAATGTCCAGAACGTTGATCTTGTTCTAATTCTGGGATTACTAGTGTATAATGCACCTAGGCCTCCACACTGGTCCCTCCCTCGCCTTTTTAAAACACAACGTATGGACTTGCGAATCTATAATCGCCTACTATGTCTAATGTGCCCTCCGTTCTCAGAAATATAAATACAAAAGTAAAATAGTTCGTTGAACTCAATAAATTGAATTCAACGATGCGCAGGAGAAGGTCATTCGATGTGGCACCCCCAAATTTAACATAATTACTAATATTAAGATTGCAATATCGTAATTTTAATTAAATATTTTAATTTTTGTAGAACCGAAAACGGTAAAATATGGCTATCTCATATTTCTTTAAAATCATTATTCCGGCTCATATTTGTGCATATAGTTGATTTTAATTTTAATTTGTTAATTTTGCATGTTTATCTGTTCATAGGCCGAGACTGCGGCCAGGTTTAAGAAGAACGTCGTCTACCACGGCCGCGCCATCGTCCGCTGAAGAATCAGATTCTACCTCTCCCAGTGTCGGTTCCGGAGAAGTTGTAGACACTACGCCCACTCCATCCAGAACTATTGGGTAAATTGCTTCCCAAAATAAATTGCTTTTATGACCCGATAAACCCACAAAATGAAAAGAGAAATAGTTATTGTAGCATTGGAAATCCGTTCCGTTCCGTACCGTGCTAAAGACGTTCTCTTTGAATATATTAATAAGAGCAAAATAATTATTTTGAAATTAAGATCAACTTTCAGTGTCTACAACTGTTTTTTCTTCTTCTATAGCCGCAAGCCAGGTTTGAGGCCTGCGTCATTACGGCCTGGGCCTAGGTTGAATTTAAGACCTAGTCCGCGTTTGAGGCCCGGCTCAACCAGTGCCGCGCCATCGGAGTCCGCCTCTGAAGCTCCAGCCGAGACTTCCGCCCCTGAAGCACCCGCCACTGAAGGCTCACCAGATGGCGAGGTAGAATAACCTTTTAATACCATTAAATTAAATCAGAAGTTAGCGTAATTAATTTTAATTTCCACTACAGTTGACAATTAGTTCAACTTAATATTATTGTAGTTGACGTAGACTTCTGATTTTCGTAATTTAGAACATACATACATCTATATTGTGACCGATAAAAGCTCTAGATTTGATACTCAAAGGACAGGACGGTTTGAAATAAGCCGATGTGAATAAATAAATTTATAGTTTTCTGACGAATTGTACTGTTCGATAAGTTCTTACAAACGTATGTTTTGCATCAGGGTTCTTCACCCACGCCAGCACCAGAGCAGCCACGAGGTGGGCTAAAGCTTCGCAACCGTCTCCAGGTCTCGCCTTCACCCAAACCTCGCGTAGCTGCCACTGTTCCTGCTCGCCGACCCAACCCTCTGCTCAGGAGGAAACAACCGTCCACTGAGGTAATTCATTTGCCTCAAAACAGGATCACCTAAGACTTTATTAGCGGGGAGGGTATTTTTAAGCCCGCTATTTCAGCAAACATCGTGACATAAACATCTTGTTGCAGCTCCTCTTTGAATTAAGTCACATATTTCAATACAGACTTCGTCATAGAAAGATAAAGTAATAAAGATTTAGTACCTAAATTATCGTTTAAGTTCGTTCGTATTGTTTGTATATGTAATGTAAATGTTTGTAAATGTAATTGTTCGTAACAGGCCACAACGGAAGCTGCAAAGAAGGCGTCCTCGGAGACGACCGAGGAGAGCACTAGTGCCGAGAAGAGCGAAACGGAAACGGAAGCGACGGTAGCCGAGACGACAGCGGCTCCGCTTCGCGGCCTCGACGCGCTGCTCGCACGGCGGCGCACCGCTGGCATAGGCGGGCGCCCCGCCCGGCCCGCCCGCGGCGCCAGATACCCCAAATAAACATCCAAACTTTACTATGTTAACTCTGGTTAAACATTCATGACATGACAATCACCGTATCAACCAAGAAGACAAACATTATTATTGTCTCAATCCATTTCTATAAGGCATAGGGTTGTCAACTTTCAAAAATCGAATATAGTATATTTTATATTCCCTAACTACAAAATGAAATAGATCAAGAATCAAGATCGTTTATCAGAGGTCATCGTTTGGCCAGAATCGCACCTGATTTACCTTAAGGTGTGTCCACTAGGCTTGGATAAACAAGTCTTGACCGTTGCGTCTAATAATTCTAGATAATTTCTTCATATGGATACCTATATACAAGCATGTTTCAAAGTAACATTTTTTTTTTTCATGTTTATTCAATGTTATTGTAATAATGTGTCAACTTTCGACAATCTAAACATAGCCGGTGTCCAATTACAATCCAAAATATAATGGTTTCTTTAGTATTATATAGTAATTAAACTCCTAACATAGTAGGATCTGCAACCTTTCTTTGAACGTTTCGTATCCCAATTGTACGACCTAGGGTTGACAACCATACTACTTCGCAGTTTATCTTGCCTCTCTAAAGTTTGTAGGACGGTTGATTATTTCTCAACCAACTTACAGTCTATTTGAAAATGGCATATGATATAATGTTTTGTGTTCTTGGTTAAAGAACGTATAAAAACATGTCATATTCTTAGTCAATTTACTCTCCAAACTATCTAGAGATTAGAGTCATTTATAATATCTTTTCCACTTTTATATTTACTATAACAATAATACGGTACTTATATTTTAGTTCTTAATGTAGGTTTCTATCTCTATAATAATATTTGATTTTCGGTTTCTATACTGGTCCTAACGGATAATCTATTCGACTATAAGGGTTTTCCGTAAAGTTAATAATACGTGTTGTGTACATATTAGAATTAAATGTTTTTTATACCAGTGTCGGCGTCGATCTGCACAGATCCGATTCGCCCGGCCTTTTAAACTCCATAAACCAAATTACTAACACTCAAAATCCATTACAAAGTGGAATTGTTATGTTCGCCAAAGCACCCATTAGATTTGGGATAGGCCATCTTTTCATGTACCTTCTTTAGGAATGTTGATAAACGTTTCGTTTTCCGTAATTACTCCTATATTAAATATGTTTATCTACTAGTAATAGCGTTTATAATGGTATAACTGAGCAAAAATCTGCTGAAAGTTTAAAAAAAAAATCCGTTCCAACTGTACAGAAGTACGGAATTGACAGAACAATCAGAATTTTTAAACGATTTCCCATACAACATGTATGTTTATGCCACGCAATCCTTTAGGCCACTATCTAAAGAAAAAAACGATCAGAATTTCTTTAAATATCCTCGTTGTACATTCGCATTACACAATTTTACATTTAATGTTGCCGCTAATGGCTATTCCGAGATTGTTGCTTCCAGAGTGTTTAATCATCTACTTTCAACTATAGATTTTAAATCGAATTATTTAGTTCATATTCAACGATACTTACATGAAAGTGTCAACAAAATTATACTCATTTGTCTTTATTTATTCGATTAAGTGATGAACATGTAGTAGACCTAAGCGAGAAGTCCTATAATAGTTCCACGAACCAACATCAATATGACATTAAACGTCTGCTGAAGCACTGATAGTTAGTGCCATCGTGATATGTTTGTATCTTTCGTAAGTGTGATAATAAACGTAATAATAAGATTATAATGTTTAAATGTATTGTTTTATTATTTCGTCCCTCTTCCCTCCGCGACTTATTTTCCTTTCAAATGTTTCAATGTTGTACCACATTACGACATCCATGTGACGTCCAAGGTTGTATAATTTTTTTTATTAAAATTAAATAAATAAATAAATTGTAATAACAAGTTTAACAACCTGAAATTTAAAAAAAGATAAGATTTTCAAATTCCGTTTCACCGCCTTTAGTGCAGTGGGATAAGTTCAGTACCAAACTGTACAAACTACAAAGCCTCAAAAAATATTTTTACACATTTTCAACTTTAGAATCACATACGTATCTCATCTGTTATTGACTTAAATGAAAAGGTCATTTTGGAATCTTTGTTCATTTAAATTTACGAAGCCTTATTTTCTGTGGTAAATTAGCTACAAAATTTAATGTCAATGCGTAGAATATTACTATAAAAAAACTTCAAATTTTTTTTAACGTCCAAATTTCCGTATCCGTCTTCGAGTATAATGACCGTTGAGTTTTATTGAATTTCTGCCATTTGGCTACCAAACATTAAAAATGCATGACTTTTTTAAAGTCGAAGATCAAATAATCATATTAGCATCAGGTAACGATCAACCTTTCGTTGATAAATACACGCTTGTATCCGCTTTTTTCGGACAACTATAGATTTATTCACTATTACTTAAATCGAATAAAATAATAATATGTTATTTACCGTAAAGTAATAGCAATATACTGCTACATGGTATCTCGACATAGAACTGCGCGGTTTTTAATTAGATGCCTATATTATTTTGTAGCTAGTCTATGATTTTACCTTCTATAAACCTCCATTATGAAACGTGACTACCTATTTTGCGATTATTAATCTTGACATCCCGCTCCATTAGGTCGGAGTTCGCATCCCGGGACACACCTCAGATTTTTTAATTTGATGTGTGTTTTAGAAATGATGATGGCTCGCTGTAATGGCGTAGGAAAACATCGTGAGGAAACCTGCGTGCCTAAGAGTTTTATATATTCTTAAAGGCATGTGAAGTCCGCCAATCCGCGCTTTACTAACATGGTGCAGTAAGGCATAAAACACATAATCTCTGATTAGAGACCCGTGCCCAGCAGTGGGCCAATGATGATGCTAGATTATTTCTTATTGTGTAATAGTGATGAATCATAAGAAAAGTTCAATATCATGACATAAGATATTATATCAGACTGTCTACATTACGTATAGACCACTGTAAGATAGCCAGTAATAATATCAATAGATACGTGTTTACTGCGGTACATGTAGATACTTAGGCAATATTATCACTAAGCAAGTTATTCAAATTGATGCGATTACAAACGAGCACAATTATTCAAAAATATATCTAGGTACCTACATACTTATCTAACATTTTTTTTAAATTTTAAAATATGTTATTAAATATTGCTATATTAATGATTACATTTATAAAAGTAACCTTCTTTCATTTTATTCTTTCTTATCTAGGAGTTTTTTTAAATATTTAATATATTAAAAAAACAGAACCGAACAAAATAGCAAACGAGCAGACAGGCTTCCTGATGTTAGACGGTCACTGCGGCTCATAGATATCGACATCAAACTTTAATCTTTTAAACTCTCGTGGCTATATGGCTTGTGTTGCAAAAATTATGAACTTCTGCAATTTACGGGAGTCGTTAGTTAGAAAAAACTTGTACATATCTTTACTACTTTTTAATAGTAGGTACGAATCTATTTTAATTGTTATACTTAACAATAAAGTGCAAATGAATAAAAACTAAAAAATACGTAGTTTCTATTTTAAACACATTGGCATACTTTAAATATTTGATGGATTACTTTCAAATGTATTAAGTACCGATTAAAACTAATGATCTGAATTTTCTATAGGATATAACTGCTAATGAATTTATCAATGTTTACCACATTCCTTTCGTATCTGCGAATGCCGATATTGCATCACGACTTACGTAAATATTGTTTGTGACATCGCCTTATGTGGACTTGTGGAATCATTAAAGTTATATACCTACGTATGGCGATAACTTATAATAAAAACAGCTACAGAAGTATAGAATTGTATTGGCTAATCTAGTTATAAAGTAATCATTATAACTACTGTAACAACATTATAATTATCTAATCACATCATCCATCCTGATGATACCCCATTATTGTACCAATATTGGGAATGGGTCTCCCTTATGAGACGATAGGGTTTAGGTCATCCAACGCGCTGGACAAGTGCTGGCTAACTAATCGAATATTAAGTAATTTCAATAATAAACATGATTTACGTACCTAAGTAAGTATTTAGAAATATTTTTCGTTTAAATTTATAATTATTAAATCGCAGCGGAGACATGTATATGTATGTACATGTGTAAGTTAGTACATATAATATATTTTTGAAAACAAATTGACAGAAAACATTTTAATGGGCCGAGTACAATTACAAAAGTACAAACACAGGAACATTATTATTTTTATTACACTTTTAACATACAGCATTGATTTCCGAATATCAAATTTTCCGTCTTTCTCTTTCCTATACAATTTTATTGAGACGGAAAGTGTGACCTTCAGTAATTAGAAGCCGCTCATATGATGATTGAGTGCAAGATTGGAGTGTCTAGCGGTGCCTTAAACATTGCCCGTATAGCTGTTACCCTGTTACGTGGCCGCCACGCCGCCGCGCAGCCGGCGTCGCCACCGTGTGTCGTGCGCACTGATGATAATGAGCCGTTCGGCGACTCGCTTCAACTGATCTAAATTGTCTTGCTAACTTACGATCGTCTCGCTCGCCGGCATCAGTCGGAATCGGGCCACGGTACGTGAAGCACTCCAGGACTCATTACGTGCACATCCCCAAAATTGTAAGTGAATAGTTGCAACTTATAATAAATTGATATTATAACTACAAAGGTTTATGTCAAGACCTTTTTGAAAATAACTGCTATTTTCTATATGCAAATTTGCTTAATTATACCATGACAAGGGAACGAAATGACCACCGAAGTGTTGAGCACTTTTATCCACATAATTTCTTGTTATGTCTGATAAAACTTGCCAGAGAGCGAGACTTGTTTTGCCGGTATTTATTTGGTATGACGAACAATAAGGAAACATATAAACAAATTTATACTGTTATGCATTGAACATCAAAGGCATGTATCCATGTTTATACATTTGCTTGTAGATTCAGAATGGGCGTAGATATTAAATCAGTTCTTGTGGTTGACGGCGTCGGTGCTAATTGCGCTGAAATCTTGAATTCCCATAATATCAATGTCACGACCAAGGCAAAAATTACCAAAGAAGAACTTCTCAAAGAAATCCCTGTAAGTATTTCAAAGATAATTACGTACTAACCCAACATACAAGTATCTAACTTACTCTACGTCATACATCAGAAGCCGCCAACACACCATATCATACCATATTATTATGTTTACTAAACACAAACTGTTATACTTCGACTAATGACTAATAAAAACCCCATCAACAACGGAGTCTTTTTGACATTTATTAAACGAGCTTATCCCTATCACTGAAGATTGTCTACTCGACCCACACCAAGTGGGCTACATAAAAAAAACGTTGCAATGGTTTCTGTGTGATACTCGGATGCTATAGTTTTGTTCACTCGGTAGGAAAAATGTTACTTTTTACTATTGTTATATGTTTTTAATCGTTTAGAACCATGAGGCGCTCGTGGTTCGATCAGCGACACAGGTGACGAAGGACGTGCTTGAAGCTGGAACCAAGCTGAAGGTGGTGGGTCGCGCCGGCGCTGGGGTCGATAATATCGACGTGGCCGCTGCTGGCGAGAGGGGCATTGGTGTCATTAAGTGAGTACTTTTTATAACTATTATTTGATAAAGACTTTTTTAAACGAAACCATGCAAGCCACCTGCCACCTGATATTAAGTAATCACTGCAGCCCATGGACATCAAAATCCAACCTCAGATTCGACCGAAATCCTATCTGCTTCCTACATGTGGCTTCCTACGAGTTTGAATACCTCGTGACTCCTCCCTTTAAACCGAAACACAGCAGTTCCCAGACTGTTGTTTCATAGCAGAAATAGGTGCGTCGATGGTGTCGCCGCAGGCCAGTCATCGACATAAGACTCTTTCACCATTATACATGTACATTATAAGCAACCTAAAATATGACATAGTAGGTGATAGGATTTAAAAAATCGATAGTTTTCAACTAATCTTACCATAAAAAGTTGGTAGAGTTTAGAAACCCCGAAAAGTGTCTAAATGTTTCAGCAATTTTCAGAACTAACAGATCACATATTAAAAAATTAAAATATGTAGATAGAAGTCAGGAATTTCAAAACTAATCATAATTGTAATTCAATAAAAAGGAATAGAAATCTTGGTGAAAAAAACCTAAATATGTCTTTTCATTTGTAGATTTGTAGTGTAAGGCGGCAGATACTAAAAGTTGGTAGATATACCGTAAACCAAGTGTAACTTTATAAGTAAAACCAATTAATTGTTTACTTTCACGCTGATGAAAAACGTCATGAATTGATTTGATGTGAATTTTTGATCGTGAATGTGATTCTTCTCAAAGTTCCGTGATCTCTAAACAAGACACACTTGACACGACTTATTTTTGTTATGTCTTCGCACTTATTAAAAAAATGAAGTGGGAACAGTTATCGGACCCTTATCAGATGCTTATATAATGCATAATAATAGTAATACAATACATATGTACGCATTGCGTAGCAAAGAGCATGTTGCTCCAATAAATATTTTATTTAAAAAGGTTTTATGACAGCAATTGTAAAATTCCTCCTACAAAAAAGATTCCGTCAAGATTTACGGATCAATTGTCATTTTTGTCGTGTTATCTCTTGCGCTTTTGATGTCGTAGTTCTACGTCTATTAACTGGCATATTGATAGTATAGATAGGGATTTTATCGATGAATTCGAATTCACTTTATGTTATTGCAATGTTTGTCCGGGTTATTATTGAATGTAATCTCGATTGTATTTGCGTAAATGTTTTTATAACAAATCCATATTCATAACATATCTTCTTATCTGTCGCGATAAAGGAGTTTCCGACGACAAAACAGCCGTCTAACAAGTCAGTGTTGCAAATTTCGTTTAAGCCATCTGTTCAATCAAAAATTATTTTAGAAGTTCACTAAACGTAAACCGTTTTGATAACCGTTTAGGTACTTGTATTTATGTTATCTCTAAAATGTCTTACAGAATATGTGATAAATGTCCTAAAAAGGACAGGCATTTAATGCAAATTATCATAATATAGGTGCCATTACAGCGTTGACAAATAATTTGCAGTCAATGCACGCTTATCTGTCATATTCGTTTATTTTTTTTAATCATTA
>DWKW01000421.1:0-17106 GCA_018250115.1 Doberes anticus | reverse complement strand
CCTCATGAATTTTTCTTACCATCGTCCTGCATTCAATCCAATGTCTAGCCAAACCAACGGACAAAGTCTCAATTGTTTATCATCCCAATATACATTATTTATGTGTGTATTTGTACCAGGTAATCAACTAGGAATCACAACAGTAATTAATAGCGAAACAGAATTTTAAATCTCATAACATCTTGTCATAACGCCTACGGTACTGTTAATAAAGAATGGCTATCGTTTAATACCTACCTGTACTGTTGGCGCAACTCTATTGTTTTATAACATTATTGTTACAGAAATATCTCGGGCGAAAGCTACTAGATCAGAAGGATTAAGGTCACGTATGTTGGATAATATTAAGTGGACGCAGATATGCCGTTTTCGTGACTTAGATATAAAACTGATACCGATGTAATATTGCAAAATGCAAAACACGATTTGTGTATTATGAAATATCTATCAGACCGCTTGTGGGGAACACACTGTTTCATAAATGTAATTTGGATGATGTATTGCAATAAAAGTATATAGATAGATTTTGTACACTTACAATGATGTAGAACGGAGCAATAAACAGTTGAGCGATTCACGAAACGATATTGAATGACGTATACCTTCACATCTTATTTTTATAGTCAATAAAATATCTGCGACCGCTTCGGCGTCGCCGTACGTCTTTTATGTCATTTTAATTGGCGTCTGAATGAAATAAAAGCTCAATGTTATACTTCCTCGGCCACAAATCCCCGTTCGGCTTCAATTTCTAACGGGCCGCAACGGGAACTGTTTAAATCATGCGCATGCGCCCAAAATAAACTGCGCGCGATCACTTCTCCGCTGCGCCGTAAATTCATAGCTAATTTACAGCCCCTCAGTATTATAAATAAATAAATATTCGTCACCACGATACATCCTCGACTGACAAAATGTGCCGCCGCTTGTATGGCTCTGTCATAACAGATCCTTCGTTATGGGACCGCAAAATGGATCGCTCCACTACAAAATGCTAGACGCTCCTTGTACTTACTGTTAGAATATTCTGCTAATGATTTTGCCTATTGTTGTCAGTCATTGGACATGTTCCAATCTTCGAGAAGAAAGCCTTTGAAATACGCAAGATTTATTATGATGTGTAGCGGTATTTAATTCATAGATTTTTTTTTGTTTCTTACAATTTTCTGAACGCCATTAGATATAAATTTATTTAGAGGCAGGTGGACAATCAGCCCTCGATTAGTCGTCACACATTTGTAATAGTGGCGTGATGTCTGGCAGTCCTGTTTTATTTTGTAATCGCAGCAAGTTCACTTAAACGCGTCTCGAAGCCTATTTCGTTTTGGAGCAATTAATCTTGCGGCGCTACATAGTTGTAGAGTGCCGGCAATGATAGTTCAATACCGAGAAGCCACAAATTATTCCGCCACTTTCGATGGTGGAAAAGTTATCGAGTGCCAAGTGGCTGAAGTAAAGAAGCAGCCGCGCTCGGTCCGTGCCAGCGAACATTGGTAGGATTGTGGCAGCTATTGTAATACAAATTCCCAGCCGCTGCTACCATCTGTCTTGCTGCCGAAATTCGAAAAACAATAATAGAAGAATAGCTCCGCAACGATTAAAATGTAACGGTATCGATGCGTGGTGATGTGCGGATTTCGATAGATTATATTATTAACAATCAAATCACGTTTGTGAAAAAGAAAAACCGTTTTATGTATTTTGAAAAATGACATATTTTATTTTATAATTTAATACACCCGAAATTTTATAAAATCGTACTTGGAATAAACAATATCTACCTACTTAATTTTAAAAGATACAAAGGTAATTTTTTTATATAATTTCTATATTTTATATTGAAAGTAAAAAAATGTTGTAATAATGACGACCCACTTTATTATGCTGTTAATATTTATATATATCGTATACCTTGGTATCGACATCTTTTACATAAGGTGCGAAGAAGCCAGCTCTATTGATATTTCGTGATGTGCCGTTGCCAGCAGGCGGGGTTTGCGTGGTGCCAAGTATGGCGGGCGCGTTAATGTACCGTCGATGCTTCGTCACATGTTTTTATTGTGGTCTGCGAGCGTCTGGCTATTAGGTGATGTATGCCGTGGACGCCACACACGGTGCACCATGATGTCAGTTAAGCGATAAAACTGCACATATAAAAATCGTCGAAGTGCGTCTCGGACATGTAGATTTCATAGGATATCATGTTAGATATGTGTTCCTCATATTGCGTTTTGGAAATATTTAGGTACCTACATATTTCATAATTTTTTTGGCGACTTTTAGCCAAGTACAACTACTATGATGTTTCTTCCTTTTCGATCGATAGACAGAGATATACCTACGTGAGTTAACCTCTCAAAGAAATAAATCAGGTCTTTTCATGCCCATTGACTTTTAAGGTAAGATACTATTAGGTACGTGTAACTGTTTTAGAAAATGTGTTTACAGACGGGCACAAATTGGTTTGATACTCAGGAAATATTTTTTGCTAGGATTTTTTTTATAGAATATTTTAAATGCTGTGTTTTATTGCCCTGTTGATACACCTGATGTCTTTGTCTGATTTTATAGCCTATTCACAATATGAAGTCATGTTATTGAAAAAATGCGTCTACTCGAAGTCAGACGTGTCTGTTACATACCGTAATGTAGGTACCTAAGTCTCGGTTGCCTTTCTAATTTTATTGCTTATGACGTGGCGGTCATACAAATTTTTAAACTACCACACACATCGCGTTGTCCCCGACAAGATTTCCTTGAGGTATTTGCGAACTTTATTTGATTAAAATTTTTATGCTAGATATGGACGTCTCAGAGTGGCCTAAAAACAAGAAGGGGAATAATCATTTCTTATTTTACATTAAAATTACGATGATTGAAGGTTAAACGAAACCTTAGAAATAGTTGGGAGAGACACAAATAAATTGCCTTATTTGAAACCACAACGCCAAGCGAGGGAATCCGACTCAAATCAGATGCTCCGAATCGAGATCGGGTACATCCGTACAAGTACACATAACGTGATGTACATATGTGTACGTGAGAAGGGCTCGTCATGTTTTATTTATTCGCGGCTGAGTCGTAATAGAGTCGTGAGAGCGGCCGGCGCGTTTTTTGCCGACCGTAGCCCGAGTATTGAGACGTCTCTGGATGCTGATGTCTTGTTGCCTGTCGGTACTATACGCTCGACATGACAGAGACACTTATTTCTCGACTTTTTCCCTGCAACGAACGGAAGAACTCGTTTACATAGACGCTACATTAATCATTATTTAGTTCATGGAATGTTATTTTCAATTGTTATACTTACAGCGATTAACTAGTCGTAATCTACAGGATGTAGAACAGAAAGGTTTCGAAAAGCTGTCAAGTCTTTAGGAGAGCATTTTTCATCAAAAGAGCTTCGATTCCAGACAGCTGCAAGAGGATATTAAAAATCCATTCATCACTCTAACAGCAAAAAATAAGAATTCAGATTCACACTCGAACACGGCGACTGCGAAATCTGGAGAGACGAGGAGGTATTTTCATCCGCCACCCCCGACCCGACCCGTCAGGGTGGGGGAACGCCTCCCTTTTGACAGGAAATGATTGTCTAATATTAGCTTTGTTATAAGGTTCCTCTTTAGGGATTTAAGCGTATCTTTTTGGACGTTCAACGTAGCTTGATATCGATTCAGTAAGTTTACAGACTTGTTTTTGAAGAACGTTCGCCTGTTTACAATATTAGATTCTTGACCAGATACCTCGTTGTATTTTGGTTATCAGTTTCATTAGTAAAACCATAAAAAACCTCACTTCAGATAATTAATATTTACGCGACTCACCGACGTTTTCGACGAGCAATTAATTCGTGCAGATAGACAAAGTGGAGGTTAGGTATTCTCCGTCGCACGAATTTATTCAAGAAAAAAAATAGTGATCACTAAATTACGGCAAGAATTTCGGGTCAACGTCCGCGTCTAGCTTGCGCCTCAGGAGATTTTTCGAACATCCCCGATTATCACAACAAAAAATCGCCGCATGTTTTCTCCGAAATAACCTCTCGAGTTTTATTTTGAATAAAATTTATTGGTGAGACATCTATTTCGGCTGAGCTTTCGTCAACGCCGGTAACCGTTACGAGCTGAATAGAGAACTATGAATAGTAGCGTCGGACTCGCTCCGTGTGGGTTACCTCGCACGATGACAGATTTGTGAATTACACACGAATTCAACTCAACTCCGGAAGATATTTTTCAAACCACAAATACTTATTTTTGTTATATGTACTTTAGTTCCATAGGAAGATGAAAAAAAATAGTTTTTAGGTAACTACTATTGGCGTCTGGCATTAACGTATTAAAGTAACTACGCAAAACGCAAACATATTTATAACAGTAAACTTTCTTGCATTAAATTTTAATAATTTTACAATATGCATAGGTATAAATGATAGCTTCGACCTGATGATAAACAATCTATGTTTCTGAAATAGGTTGAATAGCGACGGACAAATTATTATTATACCTACCTTTGTAGGTAAACTTAAACGAAAACGCGAATTCACGTCCTTGCTATGCTCGTTTCGTATCATTTTACTCGTACGATAATATTAAAACAAAGCACAGAATTAAATTGCGATTGGTCCAACCGTTGGCCGCAAAATATTTTTGTCGAAGCGGCAATAATGTGAAACTCGCATATTGCGCGATTCGCGTGTAGATAACAGAAATAATGGGGTTCAAAAATGAAATTAATTCCAGGTTGATGATTTCAAATTGAAAAGTCACATCGGCTCGCGCCATAATTCATGTTCCTGAAACGTGGCCGGGCGGCTGTGTCGGACGCGAGGCGGCCAGGGTTGTGCATTTTGTACTATTTTCATCCAATCATTTTGTGGTCCATGTTACTATTTTCACCTATGTGTTTTATAATATATTAATATTGATATGGGCAATAAAAATAGCCATAATACAAATGTATGCTTTCCTTGTTTTTTCATTAAAGGACTAGCAGAGCTAGTACGATGCCTAGGACGGGTTAAGTGGTCATTGCAGTTTATGATCCATATCCAACGTAAAATATACATAGGTATATATGTATAAGTGACTCCATATATATGTAAATAGTTATATATACGTTGCGTGAGAATTAAGTTGAAATACCCTGCAAACGAAAATACAGCATTGTAAGCTGCGACTTTCTGGCTAACTGGATATACATATGCAGCGATATAAATATATATATACTCTGCAATCATGCCATCAAACACCTTTAGCTATTTCGAACAGTAAAATTTTAGTAATCAGTTTTTAAAATTCTTTTTACTCACCTATTCAACAATCTTATACATATATAATAAGTCATCTTTTAAGGAAAATTAACCAGCAGAGGTAAGTAAATAAATGTTGGTTTATTTGGATACCCTTTTTTTTTAACAAAAAGCTATCTTACATGCCACTTTAATTTATAAATCTCACACAGTTTATTACATCTATAACATACGCAGGGCTAAAACTAAGACATTATGATACTAATCCTGACTAATCCTTTAGTTTCATTCCGCTCAGTTCCGCCTTTTTATACTCATAAATCATAATTAATCTTTTTACATACTTTTTATCACAAGCATTTTGTGTAAATATTTGCATGCATCATTTATTTGGGGAACAACCCTAGAGTAGATTCATTGTCACAGTCCTTTGTTGGAGGTCTTTTCCGCCTCACCACACGCGGTATCTACGAAAACTTATCTACTATTACATTTATGCACATAACGTATTAACTAAATATATATATATATGTATGTTAGGAAAACGTAGGTTATGAACTATAGTTTCAGGAACTATGTATAAAGATTTTAGAATGATTATTGTAATAAAAGAATATGAAATAGGAATACTATTGGCAGTGATCTACAAGAAACATACACTTAGGTTACACTGCTCTACCCTGAAAACTTTTAAAAAAGTTGCAGGGATTATGGATTATTAAATTATTATAAATATACCTACATTGCGACTGAACTTATTCACATTTAAGATGCACTTTAAACTGTCAACAATTTACTTACACGTACGTATTATCAAGAGAAAAAATAGTGTATCAATTTTCTCAATGCACGGTAAATAAATTCCTACATAATAATTTATAAAAAATATTTAATTTATTTCCCTTATAAATCATAACAATGTAATAGTACAATTTCTTAGAACAAATTAAGATTAATAGAAAATATTTAATTTATGGTATAAAAATGACAACCTTAATTAAAAAATTTGAATAAATTAAAATAATTAATTATATTATCTTAATTTCTCACTAAATTAATAATTATATAGATACCTTAAAAAAAAAAAATCGTAATTGTATGCATTGGTTACAAAAACGGTAAATTATAATCAAAGTGGAAAAAAAGTAATTAAATATTAATATCATTACGCGCCCAGGCGTAAAAGTTTATACAAATTTCCTAAGGCAATTAACAACACTACACCACTCTACTTATTACTATCCCTTACTTAAGGGAAAGGATTACGTCACTAGTAGATAATTTATATAGGTATGTTCCATATGTCAAATACATATATTAAAAATAATTTGATAGTAAAGTGTTTAAATGAGCTAGGAAATATTGGCTAATGTTATATAAAGGCTATGCTTTGTATAGTATATATGTTTTAGTAGTATCCTAAAGTATATGCTTAGAACTGAACTAGTTATATTCCTAGAACATAGCCAAAAACATTTTACATCGGAAGCAGCGACTATGTCATGAAAAGTAAGAAGAATAAGTCAGTCATGTGATCAAATCACTCAAAGTCTATGTAGAAAGTGGAATGTTTGGAATGAGCCTTATTCTGTAGCGTTGTGAAAACTTTGATTTATATGTAAATATCAGTGTGGCAAGTCTCATGTTTAATTCACCCTACTGTCATGAACATTTGTCGGTTGCACGATTCCAAAATGCTGGAACTTCTAATGAAATACATTAGAAATATATAATATATATATGTTTGCGGTTAGATGTTCATTCCTTATTCATAGTTTGCACAAAGTTAATAGATTCAGAGATGGGGAAATAATGTGCTTGTCCTTCCAAGATTTTACAATTTCAAAAATACATTTGATAGTTCTGAATGTCAAGCGGTTTTTTTTTAAAGTAGATAGTAAAGTAAAGTAAAGTAAGTAATAAGTAATTTAAAGTAAAGTAGTTATAATAAAGAAGATCAGTGAATTTCATATTTGCTTAATCTTAAATGTTAACCTTAAAATTAACTTAGACTGCACACAAAAAAAAAGTTTGTCTGTAAAAACTAATTATAAGATCACATTTTTCATATTCTCAGAGATTCTATCGTATTAAATTAAGGCTTCTGTTTTTAATAAGCTTAGTGACTTTGAAAAATATCGTTCGCGTTACATGTTAATCCAACTAATTATTGTTCCTACGAGTTAATTACAAAAAGACTCGTAAATCATTTCATCCAAACACTGAGGCATGTAATACGGCCAGCTTACGGAGGAATTACAATAGAAATACTTGCGTCCTTATCTAATCGTTTAGTCAAACAAACGTTGGAAAGAGAAACCATCCTTCACCCGGACTAACGAAAATTCGGCCCATAGGTAATTTGCCTGCACGAAAATTTGATAATAAATCATAATAGTTTTAGACAGACCAGGGGTAAAAAATAAACCAATTTGTAAAGTGAATTGTAAGGCACGGCGAGGTTAGTCTGTTATTAGAGCAATTATGTTATTATGTTTGCCGTATCTAATCCGAAAAACCAAATTGGAGTCGGCCGCTGCCGGCGAATGCCCGATAGGTTCAATCATTTCTACTTGTGGGTCGCACGAATTTCGTTGCGGAAGTAATAAGGAACACGAAAATTCTTAACAAATTGTACAAAATAATATATAGTTTTATGTAAAGGAAAACTTCTGTCGACGAACAAAATTGCGGACCGAGTTTTGAGTTTTTTGTGGACCCCGTTTCGCTACGGGCTATAGTTTGTACAAATTAAAAAGGGTGCTCTATCAGTGTACATATTTCAAAGTTCACATTTCATAAACAACCCCGCTCTGGCCTTTAATATCCCCCACTTATCTCATATTTCATTCAATATGACCGTAATTGAAGTGATGTGTCCGTGTACGTTAGAATAAAATGCTTAAAGCGCCAGCGAAAAAGCTCACAATAGTTTGCAGATGGTCCGACAGATAAGGACATCGTATGAACGATTGCCTCTTTTACAATTTGTATCTTTAGCATACTTTGCCCGTGAAACAGGTTTTCTTGTGTAAGTTATGAACACGTTTTGTGTTTTCATTTCGAAGCGCGTCGTCCCTTTGTATTATCAAAATATCAAATATGAATACCAAATAAGGGTTGGGACAAAAGAAAAACTGGCATCACTTAATTTATGCGTAAAAGACTACATGAAATCGTCATAATAGGATCGTGTTTGGTAAATAAATAACTCTCGCAGGGCGGTTCAGAAGTGTCATGGTTATTTTTCGAAAATTTCACGGTTACTACATCATCCTGGAGTCATGAAAAATCTTAACGTCTTAATTATAATTTCTGAACGGTCTTTGCGGTGCGTATACTAACTCTTTTATTTCTATTTATGTTATTTATTATAATGAACATGTACCGGTACTTGAAAGAAACCAAAATTACAATAAAAAAGTGTATTGTATGTGAATTTTGTTTAATAGTACCATAAAATGTTAAAACGTAACAAGAGTTCGAATTTAAATGTAATCTTAAGTAATACCGTAAATATTAGTGCGTGTGATTGAAACAAAAATCGATACGTTGCATATCGCACACGCACTCACACTTGCAAATAGTTTCCGTACGTAAATACAGATTTCTGAGAAACTCCAAGTTTCCATCATCGAACATTCCTAGGGAATCGTTCACCTCTTTGTTTACCAATTTTTATCTATAGAGTGACGCGCGTTGATAGCTTTGTAATAAATTGATTTTTATTATTTTATTTTGCGTTTTGTTTACAAAACGGACAGCACAATCACCCCTCTTACTCTACCAATATCTTTTTAATTAATGGTTTGAGTTGTTTGTTTTTATCTATTTTCGCATAGTTATTTCAATACTTTACTGTTATTACAGTTCCTGACCGATTAATTAATCATCGTATGGTTGTTGGTTTTCACACATTCGCTACACTGTTGCAAACATGGTTTATGAAAATATTGCACTGAGAGAATTAAAGCATGTAATTTACATTAATCATATCGAAATGCTCCTATTTACAAGTACGTAAACATTGTCATAAATGTTTAATTATTTGGTCGTTTACGCGATATTTATTTGAACAAAAGAGTCTTAGAATCAATAAATGTGTACCTGCCTATACTTTTAAAGCTTAGATTACGGAAACTGAATATTAATTTAAATAACCATCCACCTAAATATTAACGTGTTTAATTTAAAGAAGTACAGTATTACGAATTTAGCGTACATATTTTCTTAATTTTTAGACATTCTAAGACATTCTTGTAAAAACTTTACGTAAAAATAGAATATATGAAATATATTCCTTAAACTCATTCTCTCTGTGTACATTTCTAATCATAAAACATTTCAATGAACTTGACCAACAAGAGTAGATATTTCACTAACCCATTTATCAGATAGAATACCTACTACTTACGACCCTGTCTGCGTAAACCAGATATTGGAGTCATAGTTCAAGAGATACGCGAAGCCAATGACTTTTTGAAAATATTTTTTCCTGACCGATAAGACAACGGTTAATTAACGTTATATTAATGCAATGTTTCGTTTTTTAATAACAATGGTTAATAGTTATCTTTTGCACTTATATTCTTCGTGCTTTCTTTCAAGAGCAAAATTTTCTCTTGCAGTATATCCGGAGGGAACACAATATTTTGCAATTGCAACAAAATTATCAAATATCCCTGTCTGCCTTCGCAATCGTTGTTGTTAAACACAACAACTAAAACACAACAAGTAAATTATATTTTTATAGATTATGATATTATAGTGAGTAAATAGTTTAACGAAATTTTCTTTTGTTACAGGTAAGAAGAATCAAACTTTGGAGAATCTTTGAAAATCAATAGAAATTAACAATATTCGCATACATAAATGCATTGAGTGGCATGTGTCCGCCACAGAATTAAGAGTTTTAATGCCATTACCATAAAGCCTTTATTAAATTTGGCGTGACCCCCATTGCAACACGAGTAAAATGCATAATTCAATTAATGCCATTCATAGTACTATCAAACGGTAACATACTAAAGCGACATATAAAAATCAATAGGAAATTAGGTAGAATAAACCGTAAATTAATTATTAAAAATATTTTTTAAATGATTTAGTATAAACGATTCAATGGATCTTAACACACATACTTGTTGATCTAAACGATTTTAATTGGCGAACCTATCGAACGTGTTATTATCACAGCAAAATATTGACAACCAACAAGTGTCTCGTACTTTAACTCTATTCTATTAGATCGTGATGAGATTCCAATCGCAGAAACAGCGACGCATCTTCCCATAGTGTTTCCCGCCCAACCGTAGCGCAACGCTACGTGCATTCACACGCATTTGGATAATCTCTCATGTGATCGGCCACATAGCGCGTGTACACTCTCTATAAGCAAGCATTTTGAAAAACCGATACAGTTCACATTCCCTTCTGCAGTTAGGCATCATTTCGTCTGGCCGCGTTAAAAGCACGTTGCATGTTCGCACTCCCACCCGCCACAACACAAGCGCAACCACGTATGAATCATGAAGCTTCGCGTGTGCGAGTGGCGGTACGTTCGCGGTCCGCTGGAGTTTGTCAGTGTATTGGTGACTATCGGTGCACCCGGGCGTGTGTGCGTGAGCCCACTCATGGCAGCGGACTATGACGGCTCGTAGATTTGACAGCTAGCTCAATGCGGGTTCAGACGTTCATTACCCGCCGACCGATGTAATTTTCGTGAAATACTCGATACTATTTACGTGTGATAAGACTGTGCAGTTGTGTGCGACTTGAGAAAATTTTGTTTTGAAGTGACGTTCGAAAAGTTTTCGCGCGAACTTGAACTTGTCTTTCGCCGTATAAGAATCTATCCAATTTACCAATTGATTTGTGATATGTCCAATTCGAGGAGTGTTTGCCTATCATGTTCGCAATTGGCTTCGCTTCGTTGAAAATCTGTCTAAAGGTTTGCGGTATGAATAAAATATCAATCGTGATTTGGCGGTCCAAACCAGGCGGCACGGTTGTTCCATTGATTATTAGAAAAAATAAATTGGGCGTTCTATGATTATGAACTCATACAAAGTAAATAAATTAAGCATGGCAAAAAACAGATTATATAGATACAATTATTTGTGACAGTAAACATTTTGTGATATGTATAGACAAGTTTTATTATATTTCATTAAACACGGTTAGTGTAAATAAAAAATTAATTAAACGAAGTTAAAGTGACTGGATTTAAGTGAATATATTTATGGATTTTTGTTGGAAAACGTTGTTTCAAGTGACTTGGAATTTCACTGGTGAGTTTAATTTGATTAAGGTTTGTAAAGTGCCTAACAAGCAAAGTGAAAGTTTTTGCAATGTGATTTAAGATTTATAGAGAAATAGATAGAGAGCAAGAATCTTGCTCTTTACACTAATAGGATCATTATCTTTTCGGTAATGCACCGGTCTTGCACTGAACTTATCACAACGTAGTTAAAAACGTAAATTTGTATACATATCTTGTGACAAATTCGCGCGTATTTATAGATAAGCATACCACCATTAACCGTTTATTGGTCCCAATAAAAGAGGATAATAAACGAAATGAAAATGAAACAAAACAGCTGGTCGGCACCGTTAAAAACGATTTGATAATAATTCGAGATGCACATGTCGCTAAGATTAATATAGACATTAACACAAACTAGCATTAATATATTGTGTTATTTATATAGTGAGTGTTGGGTCATCTTTTGTGGGAGTTGCCGAAAGCAGGTACCGCGAGGATCCCCGCACCATTAATCAAATCTGTGGCGTTAGCTTTTAAACAGTCGTTTAGGAAGCCGAATAGAGTCGTCTCTACCATGAGTATCTGAGTTCGGCACCGCCTTGGGGTTGCTCATTAATCTCTTTCCGTGTTACTGATAGAATCCATAATAGAGTTAGTAACATTCAAGTTGAGATATGCAACTTTTTTTTCTTGCTCTTATTGACCTAATACAATATCTCTTACTAACTAACTGAATAAGGAAATAACTGAATGCATTAATATAAACAAAATTATCCTGTATTATTATTTTTTTACTAAAATTGAAGCACTAAGTTTCATCCTAGACTTTTATGTCAATACGACTTAGCGCGGGTCTTTCCATAATATGTACGAGTAGAGTAGGCCTAGAGCATTTTTCACAATACTGGTACAATTTTTATTCCTGAACACACACTATACCTACCAGAGCCCGAGCAGATTACATACAGTTAAGTTCAGTATAATGTGAACTAACAAAACAGTAATTCACTGTTTTTTTACAGTTCTTTATCACAACGTAAAAAAAGACTTAAATAGAGTGGAATGTTATTCTCAAAACTCTGGTCTTTTTATTTTGTTTACTACTCTTTGGTGCGGTGTTAAAGAAAAATTTCAGTACTAGGTATAATATAAATAGTATGTTATTAATATCTATGTATCTTGTCATTTATACTTTGTCATGGTCACATAAGCATTAGATTACAGATGTATTATACACACAAACGAATACACGATAGGCGAGAAAACTTTGTGTTATTAATTAAATACTGAAATTTATTTAAAAAAAAAAATTGAAGAAATTAATGGTTTACGGTGTATGACATTCTATTATATAAAGTCACAGATTTAATAAAATTATAACGATCTGAAAAAACGCACATATTATTTTAACACCTAGGTTTATCTTGAAGTATATGGAAAGTGTGTTGCACTTTGCCACTCGCTTAGCCCTGTTGTAAATCCTTATATAAGGAAGTATTATATAAGTATTAAATAAGGAAGTATTGCTTTTTATCTCTTAATTTTAAAACATCATCCCTTTTTTTTGTTGGCTAATCGCTACTTTTCGTGATGTTTTGGTAAAACAAGGCTTTTAGGTATATATTTCGTACATACCTAAGTAATCTACAAGCATTTTGTGTGAAATTATTTGTATCAGTAAAGTCTATAGTCAAGATTTCTGAAATATAGTTATGTTCTAATAATTATAGCGCGGCTCTCCAGATCGAATCAGATTTTTATAACTTAAACAAAATATTATTTCTTGCATTTACGGTTCCTACAGAAAAACATCCAGAGGAATTCATTAACTACATTTTCAAATGCTTGTAAAATTAAAGAATCTTCACATGGCAGGTACCGTTGACTTTCGGTTACGCTCTTCTTATTTCTTAGAGTAAACTGATTAAAAAAACACAGAAGTAGTGACATAAAGCTTATGTAGCCCTATTAATATTTCAAATCATCATCATCGTCAACCTGGAGGCCTACTTTAAACGAGTCTATCTATCGCTAGCTTATCACTGCTTAGTATGCTATGCTATATCCTGAAGTTTGAAAATATGTAAAGGTAATGCTAAATACGAAGAAAAATTTTCATGTAGCAATACACTCATAATTATTGTGTTATCTGTAAACTGAGTGAAATATTTTGGTTTTGTATTTTTAGCTAAGTTTCGATTGTTTTAATTTTTGAAGTACTCACACTGCAGTTTTATAACAGAAATAGGTGCTTCGATGGTGCCGCCACAGTCGAGCCTTTAATACAAGACTACCACCATCAAAATACTATATACATAGTTATAGAAGCCACGTATTACGCCAAGAGGCAGTAAATAAACTCTACCTATAGAATATGTATATATAATATCAAATGTCAAGTAAATGCCAGAGAATGAAGCCGCGTTTCTATTCAAATTGGCAAGTACCTAAGCTATTTAAGATAATATTCCATTCAGAATAAACCACGATATACTAAACAGAGTTGGGCAGTAATATACTCTGAATTGTTATAAATCAATGTTACATAAAAATAATCGTTTAATCATAGCCTGTTAAAGATGTTAATAATGCCTATTATCATAGTTAACATCCAATGATATTAGCATATTGTTTTCATATGAAACGTTATTTGTATATATGATAATAGATTTATGGTAGCAGTTAGTGTGGTAGCAATATTCATTTTAAAAATGCTAGTAATGTTTATATTTATAAGTAACAAATCCAATTAATTTTATATTGGAGGAGTAGCAAACTAGCATGCGGTCTACCTGATGTCAAGTAGTGTCTGCTGCTCATAGATATCCACATCCAACCTCAAGTAGGTCCTAATTGAGTTTGTTCGTGGATGCGTTGCTTTTCCAGAGTATTAAGTTGGAACGCATCAATAGTATTCACACACACACAACAGCGCTGACAATGCTTATTACGGTAAAGGTAATGCACCTATCTCTGCCATCCACCTGTCTCTGCCGGTGTAATTCGACGTAAGACTCTACCACCGTCATCTCATATGTATGTAGATATTAACTATATTTGAAAACTATGTACAAGCTATTGTGAAACAGTTACACAAAAATGTAATGCTTCAACTGTACGATGACATTTAAATTAGTTAATAATGAAAAACATATTATTAACTTAACAATACTATCGTTATTATCGAATAAAAATGAAAAGTAGCCGTGACAAGTCATAACATGCCATTTAATGAGGACAATAAAATATGTCTTGAACGCAGCTGTAGAGTTCGAAATAAAACGGTTTTCAATACTTTATGAAGACGGCCCTTGCATTATTTTAGGAGAAAGTGAAAATGAGTTAAAAGCTTATATAGAGTAAATAGATAACAGTCGGTAAAGGTTAAAGATGTTTTTTGAGCGCTTAAACTTTAAGGATGTAAACAAAATTCCTTTAGAACAAAATTAACAAAATTATTTCGTTAAAAAGTAAAGAAAAAATAATTTATCTTTTGTTATACATACAATTTTAGGCGCAGTAATAGCCTAGCGGTTAAAAATCTGGTGTCTGGTGGACCGGGGTTTGAATCTCAAAACGCATATTTTTTTATCTGCGAATTAGAAATGAATCATTTGTTTTATTGGAGAAAGAAAACATCGTGAGGAAACCTGCATGCCTGGGAGTTCTCCATCGTGTGCTCAAAGGCACGTGAGGTCAGCCAATCCGCACTTGGCCAGCGTGGCGGACGGCCTAAGCCCTCTCATCTCTGATAGGAGACCTGTGCTTATAATTGGGGCCAGGGCCCACAATGATGATACACTAAATGTGTCAGTAATAAAAATTAAGGTAATCGTTTATACCAACAAAAAATACTTGTCTATAGCTTTTTAAATTAAAAATAATGTTTTTCAAAAATTTTGCCTATCCCTATTTAATCTCTATTATACCTACGTGAGATTCCTAATCGAATAACAAATCAGCTCTTAATAGCGTTGCGGCTATTTATATACAATGTATCAAAATTCGTGGCTTGAAATTAGGTAGGTATACAGAGGAACACATTTATATCTACTTTGCAACTGGATGGTTTCTTTTCTTGTTCTATTATTGTAACGGTGCCTTTCACCGCTATCTGCCGACCATCTGATGAACTGCTTTTTAGAGATCCATAATGAAATGTCAAATTCGAAAAAGGATTTCTCCAGTTGAATTTGTTTTTAGAGTTATTTAAATACGATTTTCTCACACGATGAATTATAATGATGATGAAAGTGAAATTTGTTTTGTTATAAATAATTTATTTAACAATTACCTAATACAAAAAACACATCATTTTAAAATAAATTGTTGCCAGGTAATTGATTACATCGATGGCTTAATACATAGATTATAAATATTAGATATTGATTGAAACGTTTTAGTTAGAACATCATCTAGTAAGCTACGGAACTTCTTTTTGAAGCCACAATTTGTGCTTGGCTACTTTTTTGTAAACTGACTTAATAAAGCGAGTAGCATGTAAGATTTTAATGTGTAGCAGAGATTTAGTTGATGCGATAATGCACCGTGACCACTCACGACTTTCTACGAAACTACTATAAAGGCGGCGCTTTTCTACATAATTTTGTATGCCCTTTACAACATCATGTTAAGATCAGTATGCCACGAATGTAACTGGTGTAACTTTAATATGTTTAAAATTGCAATTTTGTAGAACTCATTACCACACGGTAACGGTACAGCCGTCTAGTGTTTAAATTTGTTCCATATTAATGCGTGACTAAATGAGTACGTATTTGATAAACAAAAATGTAACAATTAGGTATAATATCTTCTCTATAATTCTCATGCTTAGAGAAGAAAATCTGAATGAAATTAATATTCTGGATTATTTCAGTGATAATGAAGAAAAAAAATAGATTGTGTATGCTGGAAGCATTATATTTAATAATTCTGAACTATCCATAATAATGTCAGCAGATTTCCATATTTTCAATAACAAATCTGGCGGACCAGATTAATTATCATTTGATGACAGGATCGCCCACGAGTTATATGATATGATATTAATTCACGTCCTTTCAACAAATTATTACGTATTCACTTACAAATCTGATCTTAAGTTTGCTATCAACATTTTCTAAATACCTGCTTAACTGAAATGATTACGCCCACCAAGATATTTAATTTAATACCATTTGTATGTGTCAGCGGCCGCCACTAAAGAAACAGCATCAAATATTTTCATTAACTTTCCACATTCGTGTTACCTGTCAAAATTTGATTTCGCTCTGTTTTGTTTCAGAATATGAAACATTTAAAATTTGAAATAAATCATAATTTTTGCTTGGATGTACGTAAATCCTTTAGATTTAGATTTATCGAAAGCAAAATAACAACAACGACAAATATACAAGTCGATTGGATTTTGAAATAGACATAGTGAGATGATGAGTAAATTAAAAGGTAAAAAGAAGTTATTAAGAGTAATTTAATGGTGGTAGAGTCTCATGTCGAAGACTCGCCTGCGGTGGCACCACCGCTACACCTATTTCTGCCGTAAAGCAGCAGTGTGAGAACTGCTGTGTTTCGGTTTGAAGGGTGT
>DWKW01000420.1:0-17115 GCA_018250115.1 Doberes anticus | reverse complement strand
ATCTTTTGATGGTGGTAGAGTGTTATGTCGAAGGCTTGCCAGCGGTGACACCATCGCAGCACATATTTCTGCAGAGAATTAGCAGTGTGAGAACTGCCTCGTTTCGGTTTAAAGGGTGTAGCAAGAAGGCACTGGACAGGAGGCATTCTGCCCAGCAGATAGGAGTTCCGTTCTAGTTGAGGTTTTATATGGATGTCCATGGGCTGCAGTGACAACTTAACATCAGGTGGCCTGCATGCTCTTTTTTTATTTCATTTGATATTTATTATTGATGTTGATATTCATCGCTGTTACTATTTACAATGCCCGTAGTAATTTGTACACAGCCAGCCTTAGGCAAATCAAATCACGCGTACGTGCGGGCGCGAAGCACGGTGTTCGGTCCGTGTTGCTGTTTTATTTTTATCTGCACTCTTTTCCTGGTATGTCAAACAGATCTGTAAACAAAGGCGAAATTGCTTTAAAAAAATGGTGTAAAGTTTTATTATTTCGTATAAAATAAATTTTATTTCTTCCCAAACAATTTTTGTCAGTATGACGTTACGTGGGATATGAATACATTAATATAATGTACCTTTAATAGTTATGAAAATAAACATGTCAGTTAACATATTACATATTGAATAAAAGCATTAGCTTACTATGATGCACTTAAATTACAGTAAAATCATAGATACGCAAATGTATCAGGTGTATTATATTTCTCATTAGGATTAACCTATGCATACTTAGTAATAAAATTTGACTAAACAGGGACTATTCAGATTTCGACTACATTTTACGCTACGTTTAGTCCTAGGTTCCCAAAAAGGTCAGTGAAGAAAAGATGTGAATAAGTGTATTTATACACACGAAATGAAATTTAAATTATGACTTGCGCCGAAATTAGTAAGTGTTTTCTTGGCCATACGACCCACATCCGAATACATTTCTTGAATATGTTTAGAAAATGGTTTACGTGGACAATTGGACGTAGATAATAGACTGCTATAAACATATCGAAACATATTGGTTTTACTGAATTTAGTTTGACAATATTTATCTTCTTCCGTCTATATCAGGATATCTATGTATAATGTGATTATGGCAAATGGGGTAAGTAACAAATGGCACAAGAGAGTGCGCGTGCATTCAGAACACGGGGCATCAAGAGCTAAGTCAACCCGCCGCCGCCGCACGCTGTTTGCACGAGTAAATACGAAGGGTCAAATTTGCTACATACTCGTAGGACGAAAATGTACGCTGTGATTCATTTTGTTATGTTAAAATTTTAAATAATAAATTTACGTACTAACATAACGTATTGGGGATTTTTTTTTTCGTTCGGAAAGCTTCATACATTTCAAATGTGTGTTTTTCGCTGTTTTCAGAGCTGAATTGCCTTTACATATACTACATAGGAGATTGCTATTTTACATACTTTATACTTACATAACCTATCGGGGATTTTTTTGTTCATTGGGAAAGCTTGATACTATTCAAATGTGTATTTTTCGCTGTTTTCAGATCTAAATTGCTTTAAAATATACCACATGGGAGATTGCTCTCAGCGTCCGATACGGCATTCGATTACCTGCGGTATTCATGTAACCGTCGGCCGATGATGATTCGAACCACCACACAGCAATTGATTGATAAGTGCAATTATTTCCTTAATGTTTTCAATAAAGCTGTTGTAAAAGACTATTATTTTTATATCTTTATAAAAAAGTATCTACATTTCAATATCCATCGCATAATATTAATTTTGTAAGGAAAATTGTAACAAGTTTTTTTACCGCAGAGGTAAAAAAAAAGGTCCTACCACTTTCTTACTACTTTCTAATTTAATCTCTCTGTACTCAATTATTAATACAAAAGTTATAAGGATAGAAAGATATATGTTACTAAATGGCGTAAAAACTAGTTATTAGATTTTTATGAAATTTGATATTGAAATAGCTTGAATCCTCGAAAAAGATGTAGACTTTCTGCTACTACAAGACCCATGTTTAGTAGTCAATAATGACAAAATTAGATGATTTTTACGAATTATCGAAACTAAACATGAATAAAAATTGCTTTCTTTCGGAAGATATAGTTTTTACAGAAAGTTATGCCGTTCTGCCATTATTTATTTATTATTTTAAAAAGTCTTGATTTAATACCAGATATACATTTCAATATAAATATCAAGATACTTTAATAAAATACCGTTATTAAACTGGGTAGTTTTTCATTAAAATTAGTATAACGTTACCAGTAGTGTGGAAATGAAGTGATACGGAGGTCGCATTCCATATCACAGCAATTACTTTAGCTGAAGATGCATTCTATTCTCACAGGAAACTCGCCTGCCATTTCCATTACACTTGCCGTGTTAGTCTAAATTTCGAAAGCAATTAAGCTAATGAAAATGAGCACATATCATATTTTTTATTTAAAATAAATATTTGGAGTCCAAATTATGACAGATTTTTCTCTTAATGCCTAAGAATTTTTTTTAATGCACTTAATTATTTCCAGTAATGCAAACATTTTTTTTTCAGTATTGATTATTTTTAATGTAAGTAGTAATAAAATAAACTAAATATTCGTTTAGCTCTTAGTGATAAAAAAATAAATCCGCCAATCTACACTTGGCCAGCGTGGTAGATTTTGGCCTAAACTCTCTCATCTCTGAGAGAAGACCCGTGTCCAGCAGTCGGACGATAATGGGGTTAATGATGATGATTAAAAAGTTATTTACCAATGACTACATTTTTATGGTTTTGCCGTAAAGCTGCGTTTCGGTTTCTATGGCGTTATTAAATAGAATACGTTGAATAGGAAACTGAAGGAGGAAGGAGACCAATGCATCCACGTACAACCTGAAATAGGACTTCCATATTTCCGGATGGATGTGGATATCTATGGACTCCACTGACCACTTAACATCGGATTGCCTGCATTTTTGTTTGCTACTCGTTTAATGTATAAGAAAAGTCATAATTGTATTTTCTAATAATTACGCTTTTACACCTGCTGCGTTTCTCAAGAAGCTTCCATAGTTAAAAATGGACATTTACCTATCATTATACTTAAATATTTTTCACTTATTAATTAAATGTCTAGTACTCGTTCATTTAAAACGTGAATTATAAAAGATTTTTCCACTGTAACTCGAAAAGGTAGGATTTCATTCTAAAATCTATGTAAACGGGATAATTCTATGCAGAATTTTATACTGAAAGTAACTGTGAGCTGATTTCTAATTGATATATCAGTACAACATTAAGATTGAATCTGCTGCTATTCAGAGAATTAGGGGGCGTTTCACCTTATATAATATCAATTCACCATTCAAATAACAATAATGTTGACATTAACATTTCATAATATCGACACTTCATGCTTATCGCCTAATGTGTAGTGTCGCTTTTAATGGGCACATGCAAATATAAGCCCAGAAGCATCCAAACCGAAAACAGACAGCAAATGGATTGCTGCTACGCTGAATCGAACCCAAAATCGCCTGAATGACAGTCGGCATTGAACACTGTCTCATTTGTAAAATTAAGAAATTATATTCTATGATATTAAAAATTAATGATAGTACATAAAGCTAAATACTAAATGATAGAAAAAGAACATTTACCCGTTTGCATCTTCGTGGGAAGTTTATTCCAACAGCTACTCATATGAACGAAAGGAGCGTAGAATACTCCAGCCATTTGCAGCAGATACTCGCTTTTTGTTTATACTAGCTAATTAAGTTTAATTGGAAAACGTTCCAGTGGTAATTACGTAATTATTGGAAAATGGAATAAAATTCAATACTTTTACATACCTACAAGTGAATAGTAATACGGTGAAATGAATATTGTTGTCGTTAAATCTTTGTAAGTTTTTTGATTCTTAAATATTTAAACATCTTTATGAAGTATTTTACCTAAATTCTGAATATTACATTTAGTTGGTGTGTTAAGGAAATGAGTAGTTATCAATTCTCTCGAGCCGCCAAGCCATTATACACTGGGCTCTGGTGATATTTATATATAATAAATGGAAAACTAAAAAGTTGGTTTAGTAGAACTCTGCAATTTATCGTATAAAATCGTATCATATCGTACGGATCCCATTTTTACAAGTGTTTTAATAGTAAATTAACTGACCGTAATTATGTACTTACGTTGCTACCATTGAGAAATTTGTGTTATATTAAAAATTTTACGAAGACCCTTCCATTTGTGCTCCACGTGTACTTATTTTCTTACATAGCGTTTGGTTTTGTTCAAATAAAAAAAAAGAGTTTTTGATTAAACTATAGAATTTCTAATTTCTAACAAATGAGTAGCCTTTTCAGTAATAACGGTAGCGGCGGCGGCCAGCGAAATCATTTCCGTTGTGTCAATCACACACGTCCCGTCTGTCTGTCCGGCGCTCGTTCCTGTACTAATGAGTTGACAAACTGTCTACACTCTAACTAGATTGATAACCTAACCTGTATATATTTTTATTGATTACACTTAAATTGTATTATCTAGTTTCACATTATTATCAGAACTCCACTCGACTTTATATAGAATTACTAGCTAAACTCGGCCACGATTCAGCATCGTTCATTCTGATATGAAATGAATCGGAAAGTAAATAAAATTATTCAAGCGAAAATAAATTTACCCAGAAAACACAATCAACTATATAGTGGCTATGTCTAATGAAAGGAATGGACGAAAAAAAAAACACGTTTTTCTTTTCTTTATACATACCAACATGCACGTATTCTTGTGCAAAGTTGTCTAAATCTTTGAAATCAATCTACCAATTACTTTGTAGTCTTTGCTTGAGTTTTGCTAACACAAACATACGCACTATTCATTTTCCTATATAAAAATAAATAGTTATACTGAAACTTTTATACGTTTCAAAGGAAAGGTCAAAAAATGTGTCAATGTCGTAAGACCAAAAAAAAACAAAGTACAAGTTTGCATAGGTCTCAGTGAAATGAGACCTCGGGGCATCCTTGACGGCCGGCAAACGTCCCGTGAAATTGAAACAGAGTTCGGGTCGTAGCTCCCCGAACATCCACGTCAAATGCTTCCATTTTGTATTTTTAATTCGATACCTGTCTTCATAACAGTGTATTTTGGTACACGTAGTACATATATTCAATGTCGCTCTTTTTTATTAAGTTTGTAAATAATTATTTTGTATTTATTATTATTGTACTACCTCAATGTTTGTTATAAGGGTGAACTTAACGCTTTTTGGCATTTACTGTCAGTCAACCCTGAGTGAGGGTGGAACCTTTGATCATCAACCCATTATCGTCCCACTGCTTGGCACGGGTCTCCTCTCAGGAAATGAGAGAGTATAGTCCACCACGCTGGCCAAGTGCGTATTGGCGGACTACACATGCCTTTACATGGATGCGATGCTAATTTTTTTTTTATTCTAATAGAATAGCAAACGAGCATACAGGGCACCAGATGTTAAGTGGTCGCTGCAGCCCACATCAAACCTCAACCAGGACTCCTGTCTGAGGTTGTAAGTGGATGCGTTGCTACTCTAAAGGACTAAGTTGGAATGCCTCCTGCCCAGTGTCTTCTGCATAACCACACCCTTCAAACTGAAACACAGCAGTGCTCACACTGCTACTTCACGGCAGAATCGGGTGCTACAGTAGTGCCGCTGCAGGCAATCCTTTGACATAAGACTCTATGACCATCATCTATTCTTGCACTTTTTCCAAGTTGGAATGTCTCCTGTCTAGTATATTGAGCCTAACTGCACCCTTTAATTGCGAATATAGATAACATCATATTTCTGTTTTATGGCGGAAATAGTAGTAGCGGTGGTGTCGCTGCAGACGAGCTTTTGAGATAAGACTATCACCATCATTGAATTTCTTTTCAAAATTTAAAATAAAAATCTATTAACTTTCATCGACATTGTCATAAATATGTAAAGTTCGTAGTCTCAAGGTTAAGTAAATGAATACGAATGCGATCTATAAGAATCAGAGGGACTTTTTCCATCGCGAGTGTGATCGATGGATGGATTGGTAGCGATTTTTCTAATAGCGAGTGATCCCAGGCATCGTTTCGACATATGAGACGCCATTGATATAACTGTACTTCTTAAATATAATTTTGAAAAATTGTGCCATAGTTAATTATTTAATATTTACGTATAATGAAATTCACAGTGTTATATTTTTGGAGTTAATAAATTTATAAAGTTTAAGTTAAAAACTATCGAAGATTGCTTCTGTAACAGTTTTGATAAAGTGATATAACTTTTTTAGGCAGGGAAACCTATCATGTCATTTAGTCAACAGAAGTTTTTATCTCTCTGCATAGTGACGGGATAAAAGACACAGTTTCGCATTCTCCCGTGGCCCCGATAGTGTTGATCATCCTTTAAGGATCCATTGACGGGATGGAGCCAGAATTTCTACCATAATTCTTGGAATATCGTAAATGCATACTCCACTATAGTAATAAGTCCTCAAGTGTACTGGTACACAGAATCCGGATTCTGACATTAATTTTGAATAAAAGTTACTCCCTGCAGTTAAATCGAACTCTAGCTTTCAATTAACATATTATTCATATGTGCACGTAAGAAATGAAGAGATTGCTGCAACGCCTTATTTTTACAAAGCCCGAAAATACCCGCAAACAATTTTCTAGAGACGATACCGCCGGGTGAAATAAACCGAAACAGCAAGTGAGGAAACCGTAAAAACAATTCTCTTAAAATTAACTCAATCGCCTCGTGTTTTTATGCGCAGTAAAGCTACATGCAATCTCCCTTCAGATATCTGTAAACTTTCATTAGAAACTTGTAGAAGAGTCTGGCAAAGTAATAATATTCATTATATTGTATTATCAATATTAATTTGTACTATTAATACTATAAAATCTAATAAATAACCTCAATTCTATTGTATATATCATTGTAGTAAGATTAAGTGTTAATTTCTTGAAAACTCTGTAAATTAAGCAGGAATCTACTTACACTAATCTCTCTGTTCACTGTACACTTCCATCCTAAAGTTCAGAACTTGAGTGACTGGGTGTGCCTTAAAGTGCACTTTACAGTATCAACGAGAATAATCAGGATGTAAAAAAGGCGTTGATCGGTGACGGAACGCTCTTGTGAGCGTTGTATGATATGCAATACATACAATACTTTTCTGTCTGGATGAGCTTTTGGTAGTTTTGTTGTTTTTGAGACTTTCGTACCTGAACACATGAAGTAACAATAGTTACCAGTAGATGTTCTAAAGTAACAATAGTTATCATTCATTTTAAACACTTAAAGTTCACTTGCGCAGTATTACGGAACTTCTGTGATGACTCCACACACAACGCTACCTCCAACTTCAAATGGCAATAGCATTGAATCTTCGACATATATCTAACTATATAACGACTTATAAGTTTTAACGTTTTCGGTCTGAAGCAATATGTTAATTAAGCAAAGTAAAAAATTGCTCGTTCTCTCATTTATTGCTTAAAAACTTACGAACTCTAGCATACATTCGTACATTTTGCATTTCGTGGACGTTAATGTATTTAATTCGCCCAGTTGCTACAGACCTAACTTCGTTAGCAAAATTGGTAATAGTGTTTGTAATGTTAAACCACAACCATCCATTTTCGGTTAAGTGTGAAGTAAACAATTCAGGTATGCGTCTGCAATACCGTGAACTAATTACGCTCTTTGTGGTAACGAACGTAGGTAACTGTGAACTAAATGTATAGTAATTATTTTTTTTATTTAAGAATAGTCCTTTAGTCCGTCCATTAGTCAGTCCTTTAGTAAAAAGGTCATAGCCAGTATTCATCATCATCAACCCTT
Organism: Doberes anticus; assembly: GCA_018250115.1. Lineage (NCBI taxonomy): Eukaryota > Metazoa > Arthropoda > Insecta > Lepidoptera > Hesperiidae > Doberes > Doberes anticus. The sequence continues at coordinate 9,285 of DWKW01000420.1, read as the reverse complement.
TATCGTCGAGATGAGAGAGTTTAGGCCATTGTCCACCAGGATGGCCAAGTGTGGATTGGCAGACTTCATATGCCTTTGAGAATGTTATGGAGAACTCACAGGATTGTTTTGCTTCGCCGTTAAAGCGAGTGAGCGATTTGTAATACCCACATAATTTCTAAAATTTTGAATAGATAATATTTCGAGAAATAGAGGCTGTCTCTCACTTACTAGGCTATCACTCACTTATCAGCCATTATTTAATTAAATAAAAGACTGCTTTCGTGTTAAAACAATATACGTACTTACATGTTTGTACTAATGCACTGATATTAAAGTTCTTGTTAGAATTATATTTATGGAAATATTCTTGAATATGTTTTAAATACTTAATTTTAAACTAAAGCCATCGCTTTTTCTTGCGCCGTCCTCAAGGCGGAGTAGAGATTTATAACAGGCAGCCTCGACCGCTAACGAAGGCTGCGTAGCCCACCGGCCGTTGACTGATGCTTCACATTTGTTTCGGCTGATTTACTTTTCCTACACACACACACATTTGTACGACTACACCTACCCCTTTTGTCAATTTAGTTCGCACATTTCAATTACGGTGGCTGATAAGACCCAATGCATTGCATTTGTTTCCAATTTGAAGGGCGAACTTGTTCACCTCGCAAAGTTCCATTAGAAGCGGGGATAAGTTTGCGGCGAGTGTGCGCGGGAACGCTTGGTACTGCGCTGATAACACAACGAACAACTTGTTACAAACACGTTTAGTTTCAGATATTGCCTCGAAGCTTTACCTTATTGGACTCTTGATGAAGAGAGCAAAATAGTTGAGACAATTTGCAATCTATACACAAACAATCAGAAACTGTAATGAATTTCGATTTCCCTTTTGATGTTACGATTTATGTTGTTGAACGTGTTATGATAATGTAAGTTATTGTCATTTACTATAACTGTAAAGCACAAAATCTTTATAAAACCAGCAAATCCGAAATGTACTCCATTATGTTGTTAAAACGAGGTGGTATCTGTAATCAAATTTTTCCAGCATTTTGGATTTTAAGCTTAACCTTTGTCACTTTTCTAGCGCAGACGAAGTGTTTAACCGCGTAAGTTTTATTGCAAATTGCATAAGATTGAGACTCTGTACTTGCTGTCTGCATCGTACGAATCGGTTAATATAGACCATGTATTCGGATACATACTAGGTGCTGTTCAATACACTTCTAAAATGCATTTTATTTGGGGTACAGATCGATTTCCTTTTTGGGCAATGGTTTATTAACTTTTCTACTAGGTGATCGAGAGCAGATACCTGATGGGCACATTTTGACGTAATTATGAGAATGATAACTTGTTGTGGCATAAAGTTACTACGTCTAACAAAACGAGAGAGCTGCTTCATGCCCTAGAAGGAACTCTATGAGCACAGCACGAGTGTGGTACTGGTGTGTTCTATTAGAGATTCCATAGGCACTCCACATCTACTGGCTGTCTCCAAGAGGCTTTTAGACGTTATAAGTCCCACATGGCCAGGTCTCTACAGTAAATATTTCTGTTTTTTTTTGTAAAGTTGACCCCCGTAATATCAAATGGAAAAGAAAGTCTGCGTTTCGTAACCTACAAAGCAAGATAGCAATAAAATAAACGATTTCTAACAAGAGGTTGTATACACTAGAATACAACTTTTAATATTGTCACACTTACGTACCATGTATCCGTATTTTTACGTTAGCCTTAGTCAAAGAGATACAGGAATTAAATTAAATGCGGGCGCGTGAACGCGCTGTGAGCCTTTATTTTTTTTACATTCGTTTGTCGAACGTCACACATAGTGTGACGAGTGCTAAATTTGGAAATTTCCTTGAATCTGAATTCGACGTTAAAAGGTATTTCGGCAGCAATACGTATTTAGGTAAAATCAAGTTTTCTGGAGCAACTTACCTGCTCTGGTCAGATTTATATGTTATAAGTTTTTAGATCAACTTTCTAAAAATTTCTACTAGTAATCCAATACCTCCAAATATCAAAAGAATCAATTGTCGCTTAAATTTTACAATTGTTTACAATATATGTGGTATTATCACTCATGTGTAAGCAATGAAGTACCAAAAATTATATAAATAATTTTACTACTTTTAGGAGTATCTTCCTATAAGCTATAATATCCTTGAAGCTGTAGATAATCTTTTAAGTAAATTTCATCAAATCTATACTTTCAAAGTTTCTTCGCTAGACAATCACTTTCAAGGAAAAAAAATGTAAGTACATTTTTGTGTGGTTGTATTGTCTGTCTTTTGTCGGACCTAGGCGCTAGCAGGAAGGGGAAGCGGTTTATCTGTGCCCCGGAAGTCAGGAAGACGTACGCTCGCTCCGCGCCGCGCTGCATTCCTTTAGACTTTACAGTCATCCAGAATTCCGATTACATGTCTTCGTTTATAATTTTGTGTAAACAAATAAGGCCGCAGTATATTTGTCTAGAAGATTTCTTGAATTTTCGTGAAGAACTAGATTATTTGTGTGACAGTGTCTGATTAAATGTGTAAAATGTTATTTACATTCTTCATTGTTTCAAGCAAAGAGGCCCTCTTTATTCGGTCATTGAACTACCGGTCAACTAAATTGAAACTGTAAATAAATTTATTCTTAATTTATGTTTGGTTTGAGATTCGCTTTAGTTTTAATCAATGTTTCGGTTTGAAGGAAGACACTTGACATGAGGCATTCTAACTTGGACTTCAGGAGCTGTAGTGACAGCTTAACATTAGGTAACCCGAACGCTCGTTTGATACTCCTTTAAAATAATAAAGTTCCACTGAATCGTAGAACTTTATTTAGTATCACATGCTTTGGAAGATCGTGTCTTCGTGTTTTTACTGGGTAAAATTAGAAAGATAAATAACTTTACAGCACAGCAGGGCCGGTCACGTTAATGTACGATAGTAATTTTAGTTTCATTCAGCAGGCTGCTTTTGAGAAAAACGCTTCTGCATGACGTATACTCGTAGACCTACGCAAACAGAAGCAGATAGATATATCAGGTTTCAACATTTCTGATTTTTAGTTTGACTTATTCCTTATACGAATTGTAATTGTACCTTAAAAACCTTACCTTACCGTACCTTAAAAATACATTGTAATTTTTAAGGTACGGAAAGCTAAAAATGCACGCTATTAACTATTTATATCAGTTTAAAATCAAATAAAAATTGTTGAAATTAAATGGGAACTTCTTTGATTAAAAATACATTAAATGTATAGGCCCTTACAAAAATATCTTTTCAGAAATAGAATGATACAAAAATTATTTACTACAATTTTTAATATTTTAGTACAAACTAAGCAGACAGTAAAAGCGATCAATAGTGAAGTTGAAGCATTGTTGAACCCGGGGATCAGGTAGAGAGGAAGCTTATAAATATCCTCTTATCCGTCCTAACGCGGCATATTACGACATTAAAGTGGAGTTAGCAATTACAATTTTTATTTTTTTAGACTACGCATGTTATATTTTAATCCAAAATATTGATTTGAATTTAATTAGAAAACTGGTAGAAAATAAAGGTTGATTAACCCTTATAGGTTGATTTTCATAAACTCACTTTTTTAATTGCTAATACTTTTAAGTTAGTGAATAAATCAAATAAAGCTACGCCATATTATTATTTATCCACTAGATACTAGAGGATAAAATTTGGTAAATTATTTGAAAAATATGCAAGACCAATTCCGTTACCTTCGGGCTAGAATTTTATAATTGAACTGAATAATCTTATTTAATTAGTTGTGTAAATGAATGGCATAATTCAGGGGTAAAAGGTTCAGTTTTCTGACAGATTTAGTGAATTAAACAAAAAATAATTATTATTTATATTAAGGTAGCAAACGAGCATGCAAGCCACCGGGTTTTAAGTGTTTACTACAGCCCATGGATATCCACATCCAATCTGATTTCCTACGTGCATACGTTGCTACTCGTGAGGACTAAGTTGGAAGCCTCCTGCCCAATGCAATCTGCCCTTCAAACCGAAACACAGCAATGCTCACCCTGCTGCTTTACTGCAGAAATATGTAGGTGATGACGGTGGTAGTACCTCATTTACTAGTACATTTTTATAGTAATTTCAATATGTTTTATAATTACCCTGTTTAATGTAGTTGCCCATTTTATTTTCTTATCTTATTGTAATGCTTCGTTGGTTTCGTCTCTTTTGTGAGACTAAATGTTGGCTGGTTGGCTGATTGCTAGAAAACCGTTTTCGAATAAAATTCCTCTCCTTCATGTTAACAGATTTTAAAAAAACAAAGTTTATTCAGAAATAATACATCACGTCTGCATGCATGCATGCATACATGTCTGCATACAATTTTCTATCAGAAAAAAAGAATTAAGTTTTGTATAATAAAATTAAAATATGCCCCGAATTATAATGGCATAGGTGACATACGTCTATACTAAGACTTACATAACAGCAATTTTTTTTTTATAAAACCTAATGGTTTTCTAACGAACTGAAGATAAGAAATTGAAACAAAGAAATTTATGTTGCTAGCAACGCATATCTACTTTATTTTTTAAGTGGCATGAATTAGCACAAAAATGAAATCATGAAAGTCATATCATGTAAGTCAGTAAAACCACGAAATACCTGGTCGTAAAATTTTATAATTTCACGTGAACTCAGTAGTGCAAATACAATTTTTTTATTCCAATCTGCGTCCAAGCAACACGCAGGGGTATAAAACTAAAAACGGAATAACTTCCCATTTAAGAGTTTTCATTGCGAATTCAGCCTCGTCACGACGCTCTATTTTAAGCTTATAATTACGCCATTCAAGTATTTTTTGTTGAGTTTTTTTTACCTTTTCATAGTATATAGAAGATAGAACATATCACTTGTCAGTCATTGAACCCTATTTAAATGAGAAACCCTAGTACTAGCTTACTAACATACCGACTCCTTGTCGGCATGCTCTACCTGATGATAAGTTGACACTACAGTTTATTGAAATTTACATTCAGACACAACACTAGAATGTCGCCTGTTATAGCCTATAGTTATAGTTATATATACGTTATAGCCGCATATCAAAGAAAAAAAAATCAATTCAATTGTCAATTGACAGTTTCAATTGGCCTCCCGAATATATGACTTGTTTATGACAATTTTTTTGCCAAAATTACTATTATTTTTCTAAGAACTCACATGTCTAAATCTTAAAGTACATACTTACTTCGTTAATCTTCTAGCTGTTTCCTTAAATCTGAAATATCTTACTTATTCCGCTTGAAAATAACTGGTTGAAAAGTTAATTAAAGCCGTAGACGGGTTAGTCCCTGAGAGGTTTAATTTATTGCGCCGTGCACTTTTCTCACGCCTCTACGAATGATAACTACTTACGTAATTTATTTTACGCTCCAGATAAGAAACAGAAGAGGCGCTTTCTGGATAAGCTTTTTATGGATATTTTCACATTCAAACTGTCTGAAAAAAAATTGGGATAATTTTCAATTTAATTGCGCTATTCATGACAGTGAGTATGTTGTTATTTTATTATTATCATATTAAATTAACGGAATAACAGCGGACATGCAAGCCATTGAATGCTAAGTGATCACCATGGACATCCATATCCAAGCTCAAAATAATGAACTAAAGGTTAGATGTAAAATAATACCATTAAAGAATTTTTCATTCCTTTAAGCCCTTATTATTTTATTATTACTTTACTATTTAAGCTAAAGATCTATTCAAAACTTTTTAATTTATAAATAATAATAAAGGTAATCTTTATAAAGGATAAATGCTAATAAAGCTACAGTTCATTATATTAAGAAGAAAGAAGAAAATAACATTTCTCCCACAACTCATTCTCTTGTATGCAATGCGTTCAACGCAGACATATTTAGAGGGTCAGGAATTAAGCGATCCCAAGAGCAATACAATTACTAACAAGAGTGAGTAGCATGTTAACAAACTATTCTTACCGCTCGCTGTAGTCCGGTTAGTTTCCTTTGTTCATAGGCAACTTGTTACACATATACAATAATGTACTTGTTTTCTCCGCTTTCATATGTATAAACACTCATGTATAATTTTCTTTTTTTATGTATCCAGGTTGTGGACAAAGTTATAATAACAGAACCTACGATTATTCTATTCGATAGCTATCACTTACGATAGGTAGCACTTAGTAAGTATTACTTATAACTTCTAAAATGTTACTATAATACAGATGGCATATACTATATATAGTATAGAGTATACTTTAGCACCGGGTCATGATTAAAATCATAGTTTCATATTAAAATTAAACATACATATAAAGATTTGTATCCGTTCTAGTAACTGTACGAGACGAGAAGGAGGACTGAAAGAGAATGTAAAATTTAAATGTCACTTGTTATGAGACTCTAAAAGTTCAAACTGTACTTGTCAGAAATGAAACAAAATTGTTTATAGAGATCGATATATTATTATGTATTCGCCGGTATCACGTAACTAACAAGTTACGTAAGTTTTTTTAGCGTGAAACCAATGCTTCGAAAGACGAATCAATTATGCAGCTTTCTTTAAACATAATTTTATTGCTCTCCTCACAATACTATTGATTTCACCATATCCAGTTTCTCTACGATAAGTGAAGAAAAGCGAGGCGTTAGAACGGTCCGACTGCGGGCAGTTAATTTCACGGAGTATTTGTCTGCTGTGCAAAACACCACTTACAGCGCTTCGGAGAGCTGCTATGTATTAACGGGAGACCATTGTTATTTCACACTTTGAACATAGTGTAAAATAAATCCAATAAAATAGCTGTTTTTAGTATGAATGGAAAAAAGGGTACATAACAAAGTAGTCACCAAAGCTAACGCGTTTTTTAGGACTTACGTCAACGGATTTCTTTTTAGCTCTGACGTAAACGCAATGATAAACTTATAATCATTTAATATAATTGTGTGACTAACTTGTGTAAATACCGTAAGAACTCTTATTTCCGCTATGAAAAATATCCTATTTGTAAAATTAGGACATGGTCTGTCTTTGTGCTAAGTTTCATACATATCCGTTAAACCAGTTACCGTCAAGTGTCCTGAATCACCACTCACTACAGCACATATACATCCATGTCCACATGTTTCTTATCCTGGACATAATAAAATATCGTCTTTTGTCTTAGTGCAAAGTTCAAAGTACATCCAGCACTCTCTTACAAAAAGTCATACCTTGTACTCCACCTTTTAAATATATCTCATTATTTCTTTATAATGATCCAAGAACATTATTCAAGCATTCAACACTGTTTATAAATGCACTCGATATAGCATAATTAATAGCTTCCCTCATCAAAAATGTATTTACGGTATCCCGCAAGCGGATCTTCAGCATTTTCAGCTCGCTTATACCTTAAATCAAACCCGGGGAACTAGTAGCCTATTACTATCGCAGTTTAAATTTATGTGTTACCTATCGTTAGCGAACACCTTTGGAAATTATATTTGGAGCTGCGGTGCGGTTGGGTGGAGGAAATAGCGTCATTAGGTTTTCTCGTATTTCTCGCAGTAGACATTTACGCTCGCCTTAAAAGAGTTGCAGCAATACGTACGTAAACTTTTTACGATTCATCCAGCAATTTTTGGATAATTTTTTAAGCACATTTGGTTAAAATCAAAGTTTTTATGGCTTAATTGTCATAACGTCATTCCACAAAGACATTTCAAGAAATTTCACATTATATGGTAACACAGTTCAAATATAAAATACTAATATTAACTTATTTGAAAATTAAATTTATCGGAATAATTTTACTAATTGTTCTTCATCAAATTTAGTAATTTATTTATTTAATTATATATTAACGGAATAGTAAACAAGCATGCTTGCCACCGGATGTTTAGTGGTCATTACAACATATAGATATCGACATTCAACATCAAACAGGGTCGAAGTCCTATTTGAGTTCTTGCGCGGATGCGTTGCTACTGATGAGGAGTAAGTGGGGAATACCTCTTATCCAATGTCTTCTACCTGACCACATTCTTCAAACCGAAACACAATAACTTACTGCTGTTTTACGGCAGATAAAGTCGGCGGTTCGTCCGAAGAGTCTACTATTACAATTAAATGTTGTATTCTACAAGTAAGTAATTATTGTGTAATAATTTATCCCATCTCGTTATCAGGGCATATTACGTATATCTGACCTTATCATATTTCACTAGGAGGGTTTATTGTATTGACCTAAGCGAAAAATGAGCGTTCATCATAAAAATGTTGGTAATATTGCACCTGCCTGTTATTTTTGACATGGGACGACTTGCATATATCACACTGACAGCGCGAGTAAATTTCTGTCCTTTGAATAAATAATAACGTCTCTCTAGTAAAAGATTTTAATGCTTCATAGAAATGAATGTAGCAATGATATTAAAATTAAGTGTGAGAACATATGTATGTTGTTTTATCCGTTTTGAGAGGTTTTATTAGCTGGCTGTTATTTTCAGATAAAATATCAGTAAGATATTTATAACTATCTAGTTTCACGAAATATTTCAAAAACCAGAAATAAATAAGAAATAATTCAATATCAAACATAACAACTCTGTCAATACAGAGACATATGTACGTATTCATACAAATCCAAATACTATTTACATTCCGTGCCATTTACATTACGTTTTGCTTATACTTCGTAACATCACGTGTGTCCTATTAAATCTTTTGACTTCCCATAAATAGGAAGCTTTCAAGCTAATCGTAGTGTTAGTAAACAAAGGATCTTACAAAAAGAGCTGCCTTAGCCAGGCATTGTAATGCATTAGGCGCGAGCATGCGACTGTGCAATAAGTCCGCCGCGCCTAGCGACTACCACTTGTATAACAATTGTATAAACTTGAACTCCACAATTTAGCAATACATATTTTTATTTGATATTTTTTATTTAAAGAATTATGAAAGAAAATAAGCGTTTCACTGGGTCTCTCGTCGAAAATTTATTTGAAGAGACAACTTAGACGCTTGGAGCATATTATGGCTAAAGCTTGAAATAATTTGTAATTTACAATTTATAAAAATGACGTATTTATTACCGTTATTTATTTATAAAAATATATAAACGTTAGTAAGTGATAGCCTAGTGGTTAAGCATCTCGATCATGCTATGATGGGTCGAGGTTCAAACCCTGGCATGTACCTCTATTTCTCGAAATATTATCAATTGTTAATTTTCGAAATTATGTGCGTAATATAAATTAATTATCACTCGCTGTAATGGCGAAGGAAAACATCGTGAGGAAAC
>DWKW01000419.1:0-17116 GCA_018250115.1 Doberes anticus | reverse complement strand
ATTATTTAAATTATGTGGGTATTATAAAAATAATAATCACTCGCCTAAACAATGAGGGAAAACATAGTTAGGAAACCTCATGTAGGAACTTTAGAGATATCCTTAATGTTCTCAAAGGCATATGAAGTCCGCCAATCCGCACTGGGCCAGCGTGGTGGGCCATCTCTAAGAGGAAAACCGTGCAGTAGTAGGACAAAAATAGGTTGATGATGAAGATGATCTTTCACCACTTAACATCAATAACAAGCTCGTTTAATATATCTCGACGAATTTGTTAATTAAATTTTTTTGCACCGATCGACAGACAAATAATGACATGTAATTTTACAAAATTTGTCGTATTTAGTGACCGCACTATACAAAAATACTAAAAAAAAATATGCGTCCTGGATATATATGAAATTAAGAAAAACTTTTTTTATGCCTAAACTTATGCCTTTTCTCTGCGTATTTTTTTTACGATAAAAGTTTCTCAACTTGACATTTTGTATTTAACGTGTGACGGTTTGATCAAGTATCTTATCAGCCATAATTATAAATTCTTAATAAGTACATTCAATACAGAATAAATGATACTTTTAATGATGCTTTCTTGTCTGTTACATATTTGTGAATTGCTATATAACTGTAACTTTATATTTTAGGACTTTTATGGTTCCAAATATTCATTTTGTTATTAGGAAGTTATAACAATTTTTTTTTTGTATTATTAAATCAATTCTCAATGGATAAACATGATTACTAGTAGACATTCAATAATTAAGTGTGTTATTTATCTCGATGTTACAAACATTGCTTGTATGTTATTTTCAGCCGATGTATGTTGATTCTTGCCAGAGATTGTACCTTTTGTATTATTAATTATGTTGTTAATTGTATCAAAAAAAACATTTTTTCCCTTCGTATGCGTCTCTGTGATTTGCATTCTTGCTGTGTAAATAAATCTCGAATAAATTTGTTATTTCGTTTATAAACAACGAGCTGTTTCTTAACATTTTAAATAGCCGTTTCTATTAATCATTGATTTGTAAATATTAGTATAAACATTTTAGATTTAAGTAGACACATTTTGTGCCTAAAGGTTTAGGCTCAAAACTTCGTAGCAATAATTATGATGCCAACATCTTTGAAGTAAAATTCGAGTTACTAACGTTTTCTGTATATATTGAATTATTAAACCATGTTGTACCATCAATATACTTGTTCGATTCAACTTTTGAATGTACACTTAGTGTAAGTAATATTAAACGCTAACATTCCTTTTCGTGTATAATAATTGAGTCGTTTACTCATGTTCGTGTTCTATACATTTTAAATTACACGACTTTTTGAGAGATTGTTTAAATGATTCATTTTTAATGTTACAATGTTTTATAATATCAATAACTGTATACTTGAATTTTTAATGAATATAAATGAAATGTAGTAATGAATTATATCCTATTAAATAATGCGAAAATTTTTGTATTTAATATTTAACTATTCCATATCTATCATAACGATAAATAATAGGTATGTATACGTTTCAATGTTAGCGTTTAGTGAATCTTGCCATCTAACCATATCTCTAGTTTACTTGTAAAATTGCACAGACTTGAAGTTACTTCCTATTTGGTGAATAGTGTGTTTTACATAGCAACACTACAAACCTTAAGTCTGTGGCAATTGATTAGGGGAAATGACAGTTATGGTGTTACCAGTACCTACACAAAGAAAGAACATTGCAACTACTTAGCCTAAGAGATGGCCGCAGGAGAAATTAAATTTTGTAAACTATTTACTTTGTTTCAATTATAACGCACCCAATTAATAAGTCAGCCAGTCCAATAATAAGCCAGTCCAATTAAGGCAAATTAGATTACAAATGCACAAAAAGAGACATGGTGTTAACAATACCTTCGACATTACGTGATTTTGTTTAAAATAAAATGCTATTGCAGTGAGTGGAAAAACAAAATTCAATACATTTTACATAAAATGTAAGAAAAATAATTATTATTACTTATTTTATTTAACGAGCAGCAAGCTGGTGGATACGAGTAGCTTACCTTATGTAAAGTAATCGGGGCCGCTCATCAGAACCTTAACCTCTTATAAACTAAATAGGAACTGAAATAAAATCGCAATAGGGTATTTGACAAATTTTAGGAAAATATCTCGAATTGCTAATTATACTGTAATACATTTGCAATTTGATTCTTTGTGAAAATAACTATCAAAGTTTAAATAAATGAAAAAAACCGCCAAAGCCTACAGATGTCACTTAATGCCGTACCTAAGTAAACTTTTAGCTGTCTAATCGTAATACGTTTAGTAATAGATAATTGCTAATTTACGTTGCTGTCAAGCAGGTGACGTCACTCCAAGTTTAGCCAATCCCGTGCGTTTTCAATCACGTTGTCAAATACCTATATTTAATGATATTATTAAACATTTCCTATAAAACTCATACATATTTAAAAAAATGTATATGCTCAGTCTATAATCAGTTTTAAAAAAAAATTTTACTGTTGAGATAACAACAGTTTGAACTACTATCAAAAAAAAAATTGGGGTACCTGCTCTACTGCTGCAATGCGGATTGGTCTAGGTCGTCCATAGACTAGGTAACCATATCGAAACTTTGAAGAAAAATGTCAAAAAAAGATTGATGTTTTGTGTCAGATTTTTTGTTGTTGTTTGTTTTAAGTTGAGATGCGACTTCTTCTAGTTGACGTATCTGTACCTAGTTTAATAGTAACTGAAGATTGATTTACGAGTGTTTTATGAAAATTAAACATTAAATTTAAAAATACGGCCACATTAAGAAGCCGGACAGTCCGCCGAAAGTTGGGATGGATGGAAACCCTACTTCCGATAACGTTCAACGAATGCTATCCGTCTATTACAATCTAAATCAACTGCTTAATACACCTCCGAATCGCATACGACCCCTCTATCTAAAAAAAAAATCGGATTATCTGACATGTATCAATGTGGTAGGATTATTCTTAGTCTATTTATTAACAATGTTCTGACACCACAAAAGTAAATGTAAACTCAACAGTTTCTACTACAAAAATATCCAAAAAAATACACAGCAGCATTGTGTGTAGCACACATAAAATGTTTTCTATAATTTACGATGAATATTTTAAAAAAATATACAAATTAATTAAAAGATTAGTTTAAAATATTTATAACTTTAAATTTCAATCATGTTTTTTAAATTTTAAGCTTTATGCATTTTTTACTAGCATTGATCCACCAAAATAAAAAAAAATTGATCGCAAATATAGCAAGAAACACGACAGCCCGTTATATTACATTTCATTAAAACTCAAGCGTTTTAACAATAAATTCCAAAACTGGTACTTACACTATATTGAATTAAAAACCAAGAAACAGATGGTTGAAGCTATTTAACATTGCAAATTGAGTGATTATGTAAACAAGCCTTTGCGAAGGCTTTTTTGCCGACATTACACAATTAGTGGACGAGATATTTAATTAGTATTCAAAAATATTTCGATAGCATTCAGTTGGGAAATTGAAAGAAAACTCCAGAAACAATGGATGTTGTTTCAAAAGGCAAATTAGTTTCTTTATTGCTGAATTGATTTACTGCTAAATTAACTTTGTATTTATTCATTGTGCTTTAAAAGAAAATCATTTGAACTAAGTGAACGGTTTGTGTAGTCAAGACGTTACCAACATCAAGAGGACTTCGTTAGCGGAACGTAGTTCTGTGTTAGGTGTAGGCTAGGTTCTGTTTGCTTGATATTAGGTCGAATAATCAACTGTTGAAACTTCCTCATTAGCACATTGAATTGTCAACGAGGTATTGAATGGTGGGCAATAGCCCAGCCAAGTGTGAGTTTGTGTGCGTGTGGACAAGCGTTTATGAAGTCGGTCTATTAAGAGTTAGAGGTTTTTGAACAATTTTTTTTTTGTCTAATCTATCCACGTTAGATAATCTATTAATAGATTTAAACTTGTTAAATACATGCAGTTAGATTTAAATACTGCCTTATGTTTGAACATGCCTGAACAAGATCGCTAAAGGAAAACTAGCTCTATAAAGCTTGACCTGTCTGTAGTATGTAGTACCTACCTATATATGTGCCGGCGTAACTCGTTATTTTAAGAATTAAAATGGATCTGGGGCTTTTTACACATTGCCGGAATTCTAGTTATATGTTTTGTTCCTGTATTAGCAGTTTCTTCCGCGGGTATCTATACAATAAATCATAAAGTATTTTTAAGCTAAGTATAAAATTTTACCCTCATCAAAACATGAAATTTATGAGTGACCTTAACATTTGTCTAGTTATATTAATTTATGTGAAAAATATAAATGGAGGAAACTGTCTGTACCTGTATGGTAGGTACTCAAAAACTTGTCAGGGATGTACACAGTCGAACGCACCTTACGCGGATTTAACTCGAATTTGGACACATTCACAAGTTTATTGGATTAACTTATTGTTGACAACTGACGAATCGTCACAAAAGATTCAACGAATTGGAATCGTTATTTTCAGTGAATTGACAACTACCTATATACGTATATCTTTATATAACGAACTGTACTCTTTTATTAGGCAGGTTATAATGATTTGAGTAATTTACTAGTTTATCTGTTATTTTATAAAAAGACAGTCCTTGGTGACAAGTTTCCCGCCAATTTACGCAGATTCTGTAATTTACAGATACTAAATTCTTAATTTCTTTTTAGTTACATAATTTAAATTCATGTTCTCCGAGAAATAGAGATATTCAAGTATTTTAGGGTTCCGTTAAAAAGAAACGCTTTATAGGACCACTTCGTAGTAAAACGTATATATGTATGTACATACATACATACATTGGCGGACGGTCGGATCTTTTTTCTCAGGAACAGGCGTGGAGGTGTCAAGTCAGTCAGGTGTTTAAATTTATGTTTTTAAGCCATTTATGTCGCTTACTTTGATACAAATATCTATAAACTCATAAAAATGGCGATAGGTAAGGTCAGTACCTACTCATGGTACAAGTTCTTACTTCATATATTTTCAGTTATTTATGAACATTTTTTCAAGTACAAAGTTAAATTTGTCTTTCAATCCGACTTATCTTATCCTTTGAACAATGTTCGATGCTTTCATACTTTATGAACTGACTTATTTAAAAAAAAATATAAACATTTGTACGGCCTCCTCGGTACGCGACACAGACTCGCAAATGTTAAGAAGCGATTAGCACTTTTTGCCGTAAAAAAACTAAATTGAATGCCGGTAACCTGGGTAAAATGTGTTGAATCATTCAAAAGAGACGTACCTATATTTATTGCGTAAAATGTTTTTCGAAGTAACTTTCAGACTTCATTAACTTTCTTTTTATTTAATTAAATCACTTTTTACTCTAAAAAAAACTTGACGGAATGGTTGCTCTATGTTGCGTTGCGTCTTTAAAATTTTCCGATTAGTTCAATATAAATTTACAGTATTGTAATTTTTTTTTATACGTTTACGAAATAGCAAACGAGCTCGCAGATTTGATGTTAAGTGGTCACTGCAACCCGTGGACATCCACATGAAAACTCAACTAGGAAGGAAGTAATAGGTAGATGCGTTACTCCTGATGACTAAGTTGCAATGATACCTGTCCAGTGTCTTCTGCCTAACCGCACCCTTCAAACAACTCCTTGTTTCGTACAAAGCAGTTCTCACGATGGTGTTTTACAGCAGAAATAGGTGAAGCGGTGCCGCCGCCGCAGGTGTGCCTTCGACATAAGGTCCACCATAAAATTAACTATCTAAGGGGTCTTTTGGGGTAAGTATAGGTCATTTTCTACCAAACGTTGCTTGCACGTCCTAATAACAGACCCATAAATATCTGGCAAGCATCTATGGATATGTACATATCACCCGACGAAAATTACTCGTATCTGAATTTTAGCAAACGATTATCGGAGCCAGCTTTAACGGATCTATCGGCATCTCGGACCAGCCGAATTTCTTTTTCAAGTAATTTAAACAATTTTAAATAGACTAAGAATAATCAACAAAAACTTAATACACAAAATGGCTTAAAACCCTAATCCGTAAAAACAGTATAGTGTCGTATATTTGAATAAACCCCATTAACAAGTTTCCGACGGCGAAAAACAACAGCTTCGTCAGAATTTGTCCGCCGGCCGGACCAATTACGACGCGTTTCCTTCCTGACACCGCACCATCAAATATGTACCGGCGGCGAAAAAGTGGTAAAACTGAAATGAAAATACGGGCAGCTCTGACTGACGGGGACCGTGAATGAATGATGGTCAGCGGACAGGACTAATTAATGGAGAAGCTTGCGACTAATCTTCACTTTTCAATCCAATTATGACTGGAAGCATTTAGATTGTTAAATCCGAAATAATAGGTACACCGAAAATCTGCTATAGATTTTCGATCTATAACTTTTGTAGTCACCTTTTTTAAGACATAATAACATAAAAACAGATTTTTTAAATAAAGATCAACCTATTTAGATTTTACTATTTAATTATGCTGTACTCATATTAAGTGATGGAATAAATTAAGAGATGGCATCTTCAAGTAAATTGGTAGGTACTACAAGAGTCGCAAACATGAAACTAAACAAACATTGGCTGACTAAAACATTATACATATTGACGTGAAGTAGTTAGGAGTGCTTTGGATAGATTCTTCTTGCGATATTGAGATTAATAACGTTTCACACTTATAACCCCACACTGTGCTGCCTTGTATCATGCTGCTTGTGTCAATCGTATGGAACACACCGTCTGTTGCAATCAATTTTATCAATCACATATCAAATTAAAATATTTTTATACACATTATTTTGGTATTAGAGCTTATGTCTAGTCTTATATGTAGTATATATATATGTAGTCTTATGTCGAAGGCTCGTCTGCAGCTGCACCACCCGCCCCAACGCGGCAATGCCTCGAATTCGCAACGCTTCCTCGTACGACCTCTAATAGGACTTTGACCGTATTTGAGGTTGGATGCGGATATCTATGGGCTGTAGTGACCACTTAACGTCAGGTGGCCTGGATGCTCGTTTGCTACTACTTTACTATAAAACTTAACTCAAATTTAAGTGGAGTAAAAATCATGATTTTGCCACCGGCAGGACCAATTATAGCGGACTTTTAAACTGTAACGTGGGTCTGGGGACTGGGGCTACGTTGTAAAAGTGACGAATCTAATCAAAAGTCGAGACACAGGCTAATGTGGCTATTAAAAGGCTAACAAAACGCCTGCTGCTACAGTTAGAATACACATAAAACAATCATTGCCAATATTACCGTACAATAATTGTATCGACAATTGGAATTAATTTGAAATTTAATAACACATAAGTGCTGCCATTTATTTCACTGTCAAATTTAATTGTAACGCTTACGTTTAAAATTACAAATGACCAACGACACACCAACAGTGGGACAGATTGCACTTCAAAACCGACGTCGTCGTGTTTATATAGATCAGTCTTGATAATAGTTAAAAAAAACTAAAAAACATGCTTTAATACAAAAACCAAACTAGTAAGCATAAAAGAATTTTCAATAAATTTAAATTAAGAATAGAGAATGGAATTTTCAAAAAGCGTGATTACGCACATACATACCAAGCTAATAAAAGCTTGTTATAAAGTACAGTCTAGCCTAACAGCATACAGCGCACAATGTAAGTAGCAGCATTAGCAGACTTAAAATTGAGGCGAACTGTGTGCGTTCTATACGAATATGTACAGTTACAACACCACCCGGAATCTGTTAGTTAGCCCGGCCTACCCCTACCTTTCACGCAGCTTTTGATTCCAACCATTATTGACGTGCATATTTCAAGGCCGCTGCAGCCGTCACTTTTGATTAGTCTCGGTGGCCATCGTTCGTTCACGGTTCGCAACAGTCAGTGCTTCCACCGTGTATTTTTAGTTACGACACTTTTTTCGTCTACAATCGTCTGCTTTCGTCTGAAAGGAAAAGAATTGTAATTAGATTACGCGCTTGCAACACGTTTTGAAATATTATTACGGTTTAGTAAGGCAGTTTATATTTTTTATTAATTCAATACAATACAATATGGTTGCACTTAGGTACATCCATCGTCTAATGTAGTAACCGTCTCTTTTTAATTTATTTCGTTGAGGCAAAGGGAAATCTTACAATGAGAGTAGTTTTTTAAATATTAAACTAACATCAAATTGCACGCAGGCAGCCTGTTATTTGGTCACTGCAGTCCGTCCAACTTGAAATAGGATCGATGTCCTGTCCGGATATTGTCTGTCACATGTGGATGCGAGGAGTAGGAACTCCTGAGGACCAAGTTGGAATGCCTCTCGCCATGTGCATTAACCTAACAAACTACACCCTGTGAACCGAAACACAGCAGTAAACACGCTGATGCTGTAAGGCAGAAATAGGTGTGGCGGTGGTATCGTCGCCGACGAGCGACGGCTCTACCAGTATTTAAAATTTACACCATCGGAATGTCACATGATATTTTTTGTAATTAATATGTTAATACTGACTAATATTAACATATTCATTAATCCTGTCAATATTAAAACAGAACGTTTACATTATATTACGATTACCTACAATTCTTCGTAATTTTTCAGCATTTAGCTGAAAACATTGTTGGATGTCTTACTGAAATTACATTCAAGACTATTAACTAGGAACTGGCCTGAAGCATTCGTTATGACATGTAAGGCACTGAGGGTCACTCGGGCTCGCTCGTCCTCGATACAGCCAACACAATAAGTTATGATGTGCATTTATATCGTTTATAAATCTGGCAATTTAAAAAAGAATCTGTTGAGTCAGTGTCATATGTACTAATAAAATAGGCCTTTCAGGTATACAAGCACGTTAAAAAATGAGAAAATATTGTTATTTCGTAATAAATTAAATTTATTATGTGTTATTTTTATTGAAATTCAATTTTTTGTAAGTATCAAACATTAGCATTGGCGGTAATGAAAACCTAGAGTAGAGAAGGCGTAGAGTTCCTAATATTGTTTAAAATTACACTCATTTTATTAGGTTACGTGCCTACTGTTACACAGCACCAGGAGCCTGCAGACGGGGGGACTCGTTGGAGGTAGAGTCCACATTGCAGAAACTTGTTGCGGTCACGAGATGTATCCTACCATAAATGTTTTAATTTTTTTTTTTGTATATTTAGCCATTGCATTTATACAAACATGATGAAAGAAAGTACGTAATTTATTACTTGTAATAATTAAATAATATTTTTTTCATTACTTTAATATTTTCTTTTGCTCTTTTAGATGCGAAGTGAAAATTAAAGAAACATTAAAATACGCCGTCGTCTCTTTAATTTATTTAATATCGTACGACTCTCAGATCAATAAATGAAAAAAAAACCAAGAATTTAAATTTCGAACAACATTAGCAGATACTAACCTTTTTCGTCGGGTGTTCCCTATTTTATCTCAGCAGCGGCTTATTATGATACACTTTAATAATGTTAGCATACATCATTATGCGTGTTCGTTGTCCAGCGGGCCATGGGTAACGAGTAACAAGTTAACATGCCCGAACTCGAGTTATAAGAAAATTCACTAACAACGTAAAGTACTGCTTGTACTAGCGGCGATAAAACATTAGAAAAAATCAATAATTCTAAAAAACGGTGCTGGTATTTAACGGTTGTAGAATCTTATGTCGAAAACTTGTCTGTACTGGCAACATGTGGAAGTTCATGGGCTGTAGTGACCACTTAACATCGGGTTGCCTCCATTCTCGTTTGCTACTTTTTTAGGCTTCTGGCGAGCCGTTGGTGAGTATCAACATTATGGAACTGAATACTTCCGGGGCAGTGACCTTGTTCATATCTCTGGTAGGCGGAGAGAACACTAGATCTATATGCTTGAGGACTTTGCCTATCTATTACAGTAGGTTATTTAAAGTTTAATCCTTACTACTATTACCTATAAATGTGAATGTAAGTTTGTTATTTACGCTTTCACGCCATACTGCTCAACCGATTATCATGAAACTTTGTATACATATGCTTAGATATATGTATTAGAAAAGACATAGGATACTTTTTATTTAAAAAAAAATATTTTAGCAGACGTGATTGTTCATCAAAAAAACAATTTAAAATGTAGTAACTTCAAAGCCGTCTAATTATATTAATTAATAAGCCAAGAGTCGGTTATACTTTTTAAAAATGTAGCTAAGCAGTTAAGACTGCTTCGTTAGTATAATTATTACCTAAGATAATCGCGGGAAACGGTACAAGTATGAAATTTCCAAATTTTTTCAAATTTGCCTACAACAGCTAACACAAATAGCTAAGTTGTCACTGTCATACATGGACAAAACGGACGTTACAGTATATCGCTTGTAAGTAAAATCTTATTGTAAGACAATTACCTACCTTAGATTTTGCAGAATACTGATGAGTCCCTCAGTGACGTCCGACTGTGTTTTCTTTATGGAAATGGGCACATTGGGAGACATTACAAATGTAGGTTGAATTTGAACTAACAACTAATATTATTATTAGTATTACTATATTATAGACCGTTTGAACATATTTATGGAAGCTAAAGTAATAAGTCAAATTCATCTGTTTTACGGGTCAGAGGGGTTTTACTTAGGATCACAGTGGTCATAGGGGTTAGAGTTTCGAAATATTTTTTGGTGCCACTAAAGAAATAAATCCGAAAGTAATTAATTGCAAGAAGTGATTACATGGAAAACTTGTATTTACGTTTTATTTAATACAGCATCGACACAACGTGACCGACCGCCGACCGAAATTACAATTTCCACTAAAATATGAACACGAAATAATTTACTTCCACTAAAGAATACATTGGTTATAGCAGGTCGCGATTATTTAAAAAAAAAAGATGCTAAGAGCGGTGAACAAAAACAAAATGCACAAATATACAGTCTTATCACTTAAAAACAATTTCTTAAAGACTTACTTAAATAATTATTTATTATTTTCTTGTTAAAATAATCGCTACTTGCAGTCAAATATTTGATAAGGTTAGTAATTGCAACCTTCAATTATTAACTAGCAGCAACTGTAGTATACCAGGCCTCTCTCCATATCTGTAAGAGGCCTGGTACGCTCCACACGCTTCACCGATGAAGAGTCACATGCGGAATTGCTAAATTACGGAGCCAACCTATTTACTGGCCTGTAAAATAATAATCCCGCTATAAAAGACTCACAGCAATGCGGCATTAAATCTATTTACCCGGTCGTGGAAAACTTGTACTGTATAGGCGAAGTTTTAATAAGATCGTTTATCCCGCAATCAGGCCGGTAATAAATTAACGCCATTACTAAATTATACGAAGCTTCTAGATTAATCTAGAAGTCGGTCCGCAGTCCGACGCGGCCGCTCTTACATTATTACAGCATTCATTAGAGTTCGCTAATTACTCCTTGCTTTAATGAATAAGCTCTAATGAACCACTTTCTGTTAATTAAAGGCGGCGTGGGAGGGGGAGTGGGGGGAGCGGAACTTTTCTCCGGGTTCTGATTGCAAATGTGAATTTGTGTAGGAAAGAGTGTTTTCTCTGAAAAGGGGTAATGAGGCGGTCGAGAAGCGCCGAATTAGATGCAACTGCACCTCTTCAAATTACAATTCGCAGTCAAAATTGTTTGCCTACTTCTTAACGAACTACGCAATATTAAGTTCTTAGCTCTTCTCATTATTTTCCTCACTATTATAAATCTGACGCGAAAAATTCTACGGATACATTTTTATTGTATGTATATGTATATTTCAATTTTAATTTGTCTTGTTTGTATTTAGATGTTTGCTTTTTAATGGTGTGCACAATAAAGTATATTGTATTATATTGTTTGTCATATAAATGTTTTAAATAATGACCTTTACATGATGAGTTGGTTGGTTGGTGTTTGGTGAATTTTATAATTACATCGATTCTCAAACCCGATTGTAAAGATTTGCAATGCAGGGCACGTTAAATATTTCGCTTAAGGAAATATTTTAATCCAACATAATTACACCGTATACTTCACTACAACAACGGTTGCCAGCGCGTCGGTATAGTTGTCGCAACGACGCTGAAACCTTTACAAACGCCAAACGCCGCTTCTACGCCATACGCCGCGGTGAGCGATTTCAGTAATTTCAGCCGATGACAAAACTATCGTATTAAATTAGATTTTATTGAGTGAAACAAAAGACGTTACCAGCGCAGGGTGATCACGACCCTCGACACTCAGCAGCAATAAGAGAAGCTGAATTAATGTTAATAATACGCTTCATTGCAAAAAAAATACTTAAAGCTCACAAGCAATTTCTTAATGACTTAAGTAAAGGTTGAGTGCACCAATAGTGAAAAATATTTACTATACTAAAGCGATCGCCACAATGATAACATGTCCTATACGATATTCGTTATCATACTAGGGCCGTAGAATTATCGTACATTGCTCAAAATTAGTCAAAATATCATCATATTACAGTATCCACACACATATACATTTCGAACATTTTTGTTTGTTTTCTCAACAATAAGGTTAACTTTTTTTTTTCGTGGGTAGGTGCAAATAAAGAAACAGCTGTTTCAAAGTGCTCCAGTTTTTAATTTGAATTTAAATTATAAAGCTATCTCATACTTTAAAAAGATATTTAAATTCTTTATTATTGAAGTCTATTTAGTATATGTGTGTAATAATTACATACATGTAACTTGTGTTTGAGCATTTACCTGCACCTCTCAAAATCACACTGCTTTATTTTTAAATACACCTAAAACTATTAAAACAGTTATAAAACTGCACTGATTATGGCCACTGTCACCAATGTGGAGACTATACAGAAGGAGCTGGAGCTTAACTGGTCTAGCAGAATGGCAGAATTTGAAGCTCGACTGAAGTCAGCATCCAACCAAAATAATCCCAACTTAACACAGCTGAATGAAGACTTTTATGCATTTAAACAGCTTATAACAACAATGTTCAGTCTACTACGGCAGCAAGTATCAGAGTGTTTGAAGTCCATGGACCAATTGGATATGAGGCAACGCCAAAAAGTTGTTTTGTTTAATGGCATCAGAGAGAACTCAGAAACTGATATAGAGCTTGAAGTTCTTAAGCTTATCCAAAATAATATGGGACTTCCTCATATTACAAGTTCCTCTATTAAGCGATGTCATCGACTTGGAGTTTCCACAGAAGATCGGGTACGTCCAGTTCTTGTTCATTTTATTAACCATAAAACCAAGACAGAGGTATGGAAATCTAAGGCTCAGTTGAAAGGGTCTTCTGTATCCATTGTGGAATTCCTTACTAGGCAGCGGCAACTTCTATATAAGCGTGCACGGGGTATCTTCGGTATGAGAAATGTATGGACACTTGATGGAGTGATACATATTAAGATTTCTAATGTCGGGCGACACAAGATCGTCACTGAGGAGGAACTGGATGCTCTGGTCGCTAAGTTTCCAACTTCTGGTAGTCCCGGCATATCTGAAGTGGTTGTAGGAGGCGTGGAGGATTGCACAGTTCAGCAGAGAAGTGCAACCTCCAATCAACAATTCCAGGATAGTCGGCGTAAACCGGTAACATTAACTGCGCTTCCTGACGAGTTAAAGAGATCAAGACGTGCTGCCACAAAAAAGTAGTCTAGTGACCTTATGGTGGAGTATACTGTTTACATATTTTGAATTGTTTACATTTTCATACACGTCTACCTCACTAAATCTTTTGCTAATTACCCTGTTAAACAGCCGCATTTTTTTTATTTTATTAAGGTAGACACTATTTCGTCATTGTAAGTGCCAATGCCAGCTGTCAATGACAATGTCATAATTAGTAGAATAATTTACCTTTTCGTTTCGTCATACGATGTCAATGTCAGTGCATATTCAAGCATAGACAATACAGTATAAGGCTTTTATTATTTTTATTTTTCTTTTTCTTAAAAATTTAAATTTTAATGTTTGATACCCACTGTTCTTTTAATTATATAGCTAACTTTATACTACTAAATATTTTCTTTATGTCTTGTACAAATAATTTGTGCTTGTGTCATATTAAATTTACCGAATGTTAATTGTAAACGGTCAACTGTTGGTGTATAAGATTGTGGAGTAGGTATTTGCGCACAAAGTTTTGCTTTATAGTCATTTTAATATTATTATATTACATTTATTATTATATTGTATACTTATATTGTTTATTTTATATTTATTATTATATATTTAATGTCTGACAATGATTCCTATTATTCAGTAAATTACTCGGATGATTCGTATGCTTCCTGCGATGAGACGGACTTACCGATTTTAAAAACACAACTTGCGGGGGTCTTTTACTCTCAAAATCAAACTTATTTAAATGTTTGTCATCTTAATACACAAAGCCTTCCCAGTCATTTTACAGAGTTTGAGTGTACCTTTACTGATGGAAATTTTCATGCAATTTTAGTTTCAGAGAGCTGGCTAAAACCATCATTGCCCTCAACCTTGTTCCCCCTACCTGGTTTTGTGCTTATACGCAATGACCGTACAGGTAAAGGGGGCGGCGGTGTTGCAATTTACTTGCGGGCATCAATACCCTATAAAATTCTTTATGCTACCCCCACTCAATACTCTGCTTCTTCTGAGGTTCTCTTTTTAGAACTCAATGTTAGGGGTGTTAAGGTCGTTCTGGGTGTAGTATACTGTCCTCCTTCCACTGATTATTTTGTTACTTTCGAAACTGCTTTAGATTGTGTGGGATCTGAGTATACACATTTCATAATAATGGGTGATTTTAATACAGATTTATTAAAGGGTTCGCCCCGTTCTCTAAAATTTCGCAATATTATTGAGTCGGTCAATCTCACTATTCTTTCATTAACAGCAACCCATCGTAATATCGAAACTGAGGATACCTGGATCGACCACATTATAACATCTTGCCCAGACCGTGTAGGTATGCATGGTCAACTGCCAGCCCCAGGTTTCTCTAGACATGATCTCATATATATGTCGTATAAAATTAAACCACCTAAGTACAACCCAGCAATTCTTCAGTTACGTAGCTACTCGAAACTTAACTTAGATCAGCTCAGAGAGGACGCCTCCAAGATAGACAGTACACCGATTTTAACAGCATCTACCATGGAAGACAAGGTTAATTATTTTAATCAAGCAGTCCTCAACTTGTTCGATACTCATGCCCCTTTACATAAGGTTAGGCTTAAGCGTTCTCCTGCACCATGGATGACCAGAGGGGTGAAAATGGCCATGTCGCGCCGAAACCGGGCCTTTTGTAAATTTAAGAGGGAACGTAACACTGAAAATTGGCTTAGATTCAAAAAAGCTAGGAATTTATGCAATCAGATGGTACGAACTGCAAAACGCCGATACATCCATAGAAATATTTGTGATTCTTCTCCAGCTGACGTCTGGAAATTTCTTAAATCTCTTGGTATTTGTAAACCATTTACTGTGGATTGTGGGTCGTCCCTTTGTCTTAATGATATTAATAATCATTTCTCCTCATCTTCTTCACTGGACCCTGTAATCCGGTCTCAAACAATTGCTTCTATTGCTGCAATGCAATCTGATTCTGTTCCAGCTTTTAAATTATCTTCTATCAGTCAGGAAGAAATCAAGAAGACAGTTTTAGCTATTCGTTCCAGGGCCGTGGGCTGCGATGAGGTTAACAGGATAATGATTGTTATGATCCTTGAGAGCCTTCTTCCAGTTCTGACACACATTATTAATTACTCACTCGAAACTGGGGATTTTCCACCTCTCTGGAAGAAAGCCTTAGTACGACCACTTCCTAAAATTCAGAATCCTACACATCCCAATCATTTCCGTCCAATCTCTATTTTGCCATTCCTGTCAAAAGTTTTGGAAGCCTGTGTACATAAGCAAATCTCTACATTTGTCGCGAAAAATAACCTACTGTGTGAATTTCAGTCTGGGTTTCGATCTGGTCACAGCACCACCACAGCACTTATCAAAGTCACCGATGACATAAGGAAAAATATGGATAACAGGAAGCTGACTGTATTGGTGCTAGTTGACTTTTCTAATGCTTTTAACACAGTCGACCACGATATCCTTATCACAATCCTATCTCACTTGCGGTTCTCTCCCTTGGCCCTTCTATGGTTTACAAATTATCTTCGTGGCCGCCAGCAAGCAGTTACATCTGGGCAAGATCGCTCGGAATGGGCTGATCTTGATAGTGGCGTACCACAAGGCGGTATACTCTCCCCTATTATGTTTTCAATCTTTATCAACTCTCTCACTACAATTGTCGATTGTTCGTACCATTTATATGCAGATGACTTACAAATGTATGTGGAAACTGATGTGGATAATCTTTACAGTGCCATTGGTAACATGAATCGTAATCTGGAGGCTATACGGGATTGGTCGCGACGTTACGGGGTTGCTGTTAATCCTTCCAAATGTCAAGCCATGCTTGTGGGTAGCTCTCGGCTATTGGCTAAGGTGGATTGCCAATCACTACCATCTATCAACTATAACGGCATTGTAATCCCCTTATGTCAATCTGTAAAAAACTTGGGCTTACTCATTGACTCCAAGCTTACATGGCAAACACACATAAAAAATGTCAGTAAAAAAGTGACAGCTACATTGCATTCACTTTATAGATTAAAACATTTTATTCCTCTCAAGACCAAGCTCATGCTTATCCAGTCTCTGGTACTTCCCATTATTGATTATGCTGATGTGTGCTTCCCAGACCTCAACATGGAACTTCTTAATAAGCTGGAGCGCCTGCAAAACAATTGCATCCGGTACATTTTCGATCTACGTAAATATGATCATATCTCTGAATATCGTCGCCAGCTTCAATGGCTCTCAATTCAAAAAAGGCGCAATTCCAGAGTTTTATTCGTTCTTTATTCCATATTAAATAATATGTCTTCACCGCCTTATCTTAAGGCGAACTTTCAGTACGTCTGTGAAACTCATAACAGGGTACTTCGTTCCTCTACAAATTTAAAAGCATCTATTCCACCGCATAGCACTGGTTTTTTCCACTATTCGTTCACCGTTCAGGCAATACTATTATGGAACGACCTACCAGAAAATATAAGGAAAGCCCCAACTCTGTGG
>DWKW01000418.1:0-17121 GCA_018250115.1 Doberes anticus | reverse complement strand
GTTTAGCACTTCTCGCGGATGATTATATTAATAATGATAGTCAAATTAATCCTCCTCAAGAAAATAGCAACAGTAATGACTTACATCCGGAAAATCGTGTGCAAAATATCTGCAACAATAATAATAGCAACGATAGCAGGGACCAGGAATGTATTGTGTACCACCCACAGGAATACAACTATACTAATCAAGTGTATGTTGAGCAAGACGGTCTAATGTACTACCTCTGCGATGACAGTGATTGTGAAAGTACAATGGACCACCAGCGCGAAAACAGTGACTGTGAGAGCGACGGCGACACTGATCACCTTCACGATTACAGCGACAGTGGTAGTGATTGCGACAGTGACACTGATGATGAGCGTTCTGAATCAACAACAAGCACAGATAGCGATACAAGTGACGACGATGACAGTTACGAGTGTGACGACAGCGATTCCAGTGATAACGATATGTATGAACATCTGAAGTGTGGAGCTAAAATGTGTATTTGGGGTAGCGCATGGTACGCACTGAACTACAGTACTGGTACGTGTAAACTTGTGAAAGCTAAGATAGATTGCTTTGTGGCAAACATAAATGAGAATACAAGTGTAAGCATTGATGATGTTTCTAGTGATAATAATGAAGCTATATGTATGGAGATCGATACATTGATTAAGGTTGGCAAAGGTTCAAACATAGTTGAAACTGTTTCAGGCAATAATACAAATACCATTGATCGTTTCATACATGATATTGGTTACAGTGATAATCTTAAAGTAATTAATACTGAAAGTGGTGCACAATGCGCCACTAAAGTACAATACCATATGGTTCATGCTATTGATACAACAAGCAAAGATACTGAAATGAATGAAAGCATTGATGATGTTGAAGTGAATGCTAACTGTCATTCAGCTAACAATGATAGCTCAAGTGTAAAAATCGATAGTAATTCCTTTGATAGTTCGAAAGCAACGTGTGGTGGTCCAGCGTTGAACACCCTTGGCACAGAT
Organism: Doberes anticus; assembly: GCA_018250115.1. Classification (NCBI taxonomy): domain Eukaryota; kingdom Metazoa; phylum Arthropoda; class Insecta; order Lepidoptera; family Hesperiidae; genus Doberes; species Doberes anticus. The sequence goes on along the minus strand of DWKW01000418.1, from coordinate 16,123 downwards.
AGCACCCCGAGTGAAACTAATTCTTACATTGATAACAATTCGGCTAGTAGTATTGCTACAGAATATTCAATAATTGTCGAACCAAAATTACCAAACGATTATCTCACGGAATTTTCTGTTGATGATGATTTATTTAATAATCCTTATGTGAAATTGGAGAGAGGCAGGTTGAAAGCACTTAAAGAAAATATTAAAACAACTTCAAACATGGATGCAAAGTATTTTGAAAGTATTTCTAGAGTTAGTTCTGTGATTATGGCACCAATTCCATTAAACAAAAATATAAAAGATATAAGAATTTCCACTAGGTTCAAGGATAACTCGAAATTAATGAGTACTGAGAACTGGAAATTGAACACAACGAGCAAAATTAACCTTTTCATTAGAAGCCTTATTACTGATTCTACTTACAGTTTTCCTAGACTGAGTTCTGTGATTGTGGCACCAATGTTATGTAAAAATACAGTAGGTACTGTTAAAAATTCTGATCATAATCCTAAGTCAACAGAAATTGACAGTGGTGTATTGAATACGACTATCAGAGAAAACAACATTATTGAGGCAATTGATACGACTACCTCTAATTGTTTTGTTGCGATGTCTAATGAGAGCAGTGTAACAAATACGAAAAACGAAACAATAGAAAATACACAAAGCATTGAAACACAATCTGGTGATAAGCAGGAAGAAACATGTGTCCATACGATGAACATGCATAGCAAAGACATGCCTGAATCAAATGTAACTAGTTCTGATAACAGTATACACACGGAGGACGATAACAAAAATATTAAAGATGATGTTGAAACAAATTTCAAAGCTACTTCTATCCCGAACACTCATAAAAGCGGCGAACTTAACACGCTTACCAAAGAAATCAATGGGGGTAAAATTATCGATTCCACCAAAGACCCCGATATCATTAAGAAAAAAGGTAACACTGAAGCAAACAATAATATTCATTCAGGTGATACAAATAAAAATACTGGGACTATCTCTAGCATTGGTATGTGTGAAAATTATGGTAGTCCACGTACTAATATTCATTGTGTTGCAAATGAAAATAGTAATACAAATAATTTTACGAATATTGGTGGCAATCTCGAAGAAACGTTAATTGAAAGCGATGATTTGAACATGTCTAATGGAAATAGTAATGTACCTTATTTATTGTATACTGAGAATGATGGATTAATTAGTAAGGACAGATATTTTATTGAAAACATGGGTATGAATTCCACTGATATTTTATCTGGAGAGCCATTTCAGTTGCCAAACGCATCAAACACAAATGTCATAGAAAATACTTATAATAATTTAAATAATCCTAAACTGATTGGTACTGAAAATTGTGAATTTAATGCTCTTCGCGATGATACCAATGTGATTGAAGCCATTAATACGAGTAATACTGATAATTCTGCAAGAGTATCTAAAGAGACTGATGAATCAAAGTCAAACAAACAAAATTATGTAAATAACTTTGCAAGCGATGAATATCATTCCAGTGTTAATCTTAAAAAAATATGTACTAAGAGTGATGATTTGAGCTTACCTAGTGAGGGAAACATCAACATTGATACAAATTCCACTGATTTCGTTAAGGAGTATACAGACAGCGAAACGCCTAATGCTTCAGACAATAATATCGCAGAAAATGTCAATAATAGTTCCGATGGAACAATAAATACATTAGTCAAAAATATCACAGAAGAATATGTTAACTTTGGCATAAATTTTTCTAGCATAAATGAAGGTTCCGGTGATAATCCTGAAGCAGTAAATACTGAGAGTGATCCATTGAACGCACTTAGCAAAGAAATCAATCTTGAATTGAACGCCCCGAGAAATGTAGAAAACATTGCAAATGAAAAGACCGATAGGAAAGCAGCAAACAATGGTACCAATATCGACTTCGATAGTCGTAAAGAAATATGTAATGGAAGTAGCTCAATAAACATCTTAAATAATGGAAGCGATGTACGTGAAAATCCCGACTGTGACGTGTGTACTGAAAGTATTGAAACAAACAAAGATAGCAATACAAGTTTGGGCATTGATAGAAATCGTGAGAATCCTAAAGAAACACGTACTCACAGCGGTGCATTAGTAAATGATACTGGTATATGTAGAAAGGTAGACGCAGTGAACTATTATGGTAATATAAGTGCAAACAATGATAATACTTGCGTTGATTACCCTAAGGAAATGTGTACCGAAAGCTATGGTTTATCTACACAGAGAAAAGAGAAGAACATGAGTGAAGCAATTGATACAATTTCTGCTGATAAAACTAAGAGTGGATCATCAAATGCTCCAAATACTGAAACTTTCAGTGATAATCCTAAGGCGATGTGTACTAAAGGTAGTTCATTGATTTCACCTAGCAAAGGAACCAATATGATTAAAGCAAGTTTACTCATGAATCAGAAATCCACCATTTCTTTTACAAGTTTGAAAACACGCTCGACGCTAAACGCATCAAACAAAATTGTAAAAACAGATACGAACGCCGGTGTCAAATCAGCTATACCGAAAACGGAGACTACGCTAAACAAGGATAACTGCAATTCGAGACAAGAACGTTCTTATGATTATCCTAATGTGAAGTTTTCGAGTTGGTATCGTGCCTTTGGAGTAAATCCTAAAGTCGTTAAACGTCGCAGAATTATTAACGAATATTCAAATGACGCTTGTGTTACTCCTGATAGCAGTACTTCGATCGCGCCTACCGTAGACATTTATAAAAGTGAAGTGAATGTGGAAGATAATAAAGATAAGTGTGTGTTAATGTCTCTTGAAATTCCTAAAGTGAAGAGAATAAATAATAATGTCGATGATTCTGAGGTTATAAGTGAATGTGATCCCTCGGAATCTCGATCGGAAGGTAATACTTACTGCGTTGCTCCGAATGCGCCAAATCAAAATCTAAACATAATTGAAATGAATGTAGAAACTTGTAAGAATAATAGTAGTATAGAGTGTTATAATATTTCTAAAATCGAGAGTGGTAATAAAAAAGTGAACCATTCCCAATTTAATACTGGCAATGACATTTTTGATAGTTGTGGTAATATCAATACTGATAGCAAAACTCCGTATGCGCCAAATCAAAATGTAAATAACAGTGAATATAATATAGGAGCCGGCAAGGATAATGGTAGGTTGGTGTTTCCTATTCCCCCTAAAGATAAGAGTGTAAATGAAAATATCGATCACCCATATGTTAATAGTAACAGAAATTTGTCTATTTGTCCTAATGTTAATGCATATAGCAGTGTCCTGAGTTCACCCAACGAGTATATTAATGTGTCTAAACTTAATGTAGAATTTAGAGAAGATAATGGTAGGTTACCGTCTGATACATCTGAAGTTGAAAGTGTCCATAAAAATATGGAAATCTTAAATACCGGTGACACTGGCCTAACTGATGCATATTTTGGTGCCAATACTGAGAGCAGTAATTATAACCCGCCATATGAAAATTTCAATACAAGTACGCTTCATAAAGAAAGCGGTGAGGATGGAAAGGTAATTTCTTCTGACATTTTAAAAGTTGAAGGCGTCGGTGTAAATAAAGGTATCCCAAATATTATTATTTGCAACAGTGACGTAACTGATAAATCTTGTACTAATACTGAGAGCAGTGATTCGTTCACGCTAAATGAAAACATCAATACGAGTAAAGTTGAAATAGAAAGTAGCACAGATGCCGATGGGATCGTTACTTCAGATACTGTAAAAGTTGTGAGTGTGATTGGTAATGTCGATGTATCAAATTTTATTAGTGACAACCGTCACCTAGCTGATACTGCTGACTTTGTTCCAAATAAGCTTAACCAAAACATCAGTACCAGTATCATTGATGTGGAACATAAAATAAATGAAACGAAAACAAGTGACACAATAAATGAAACGAAAAGAAGTGACACTTCTGAAGTTGAGAGTGTCATTGAAAATGTCGATATCTCAGATATAATTATTGGCTGTGGCCAAAGTGATAATAATACTTTTGCTGAAGTTAATGTACTGAAAGCGCTGCATGAGAACAACAATATCTGTACTGTAGATGTGGAAAATAGTATGGACCGAAGTGACTCTTCTGAGGTTGAGAGTGTCATTGAAAATGTCGATATCTCAGATATAATTATTGACTGCGGCCCAAGTGGTATTTGTGCTAAAGTTAATACTGACAACAGTCTACCGAAAGCGGTGCATCAGAACAACAATATCAGTACAGTAGATGAAGAAAATTGTATGGACCGTAGCAACTTTATGTCCTGTGACACTTCTGAATTTGAGAGTGTCATTGAAAATGTCGATATCTCTAATACAATTATTGACTGCGGCCAAAGTGATACATGTGCTGAAGTTAATACTGATAATAGTGTACCGAATGCGCTGCATCAGAACATCATTATTAGTACTCTTGATGTGGAAAGTAGTATGGACCATAGTGACTTGATGTCCTGTGACACTTCTGAAGTTGAGAGTGTCATTGAAAATGTCGATATCTCAGATATAATAATTGACTGTGACCAAAGTGATACTTGTGCTGAGATTAATACTGATAACAGTCTACCGAATGCGCTGCACCAAAACAACAATATCAGTACTGTAGATGTGGAAAATAGTATTGACCGTAGCAACTTGATATCTTGTGACAGTTCTGAAGTTGAGAGTGTCATTAAAAATGTCGATATCTCAGATATAATTATTGACTGCGACCAAAGTGATATTTCTGCTGAAGTTAATACTGACAAGAATCTACAGAAAGCGCTGCATAAGAACAACAATATCAGTATAGTAGATGAAGAAAATAGTATGGACCGTAGCAACTTTATATCCTGTGACGGTTCTGAATTTGAGAGTGTCATTGAAAATGTTGATATCTCGGATTCAATTATTGACTGCGGCCAAAGTGATACATGTGCTGAAAATAATACTGATAACAGTGTACCAAATGCGCTGCATCAGAACGACAATATCAGCACTGTAGATGTGGAAAATAGTATGGACCGTAAAAACTTGATGTCCTGTGATACGTCTGAAGTTGAGAGTGTCATTGAAAATGTCGATATCTCAAATATAATAACTGACTGTGGCCAAAGTCATACATGTGCCGAAGTTAATACTGATAACAATGTACCGAATGCGCTACATCAGAACATCATTATCAGTACTATAGATGTGGAAAATACTATGGACCGTAGCAACTTGATGTCCTGTAACACTTCTGAAGTTGAGTGTGTCATGAAAAATATCGATATCTCTGATATAATTAGTGACTGTGACCTAACCGTTAATAATGTTTCGAATGCACTGAACCAAAATAACAATATCAAGCAAATTAATGTAGTAACTAATACGGATAGTGCTAAATTGGTTGCTTCTGACACTTTAAAAGTTGAGAGTGTCAGTGCAAATATCGATGTCTCAAATATTATTAGTAACAGTGTCATAACTGTTAAATCTCATGCTGTTAATACTGAGAGTCGTGATTCGACTATTCCAACTAAAAATGTCAACACTAGTAAACTTGGTGTAGACAGTAATAAGGGTACATGTAGGGTCATTACTTCTGATACTTTAAATATTGGGAGTGAAACTATAAAAATCTCAGATGTAATTAGGGACTGTGACCTAACTGATACTTCTACTGAAGTAACGAACCTTAACAACACTTTAAATGTTGGGAATATCAGTGAAAATGACAAAATCTCAGATATATTTAGTGACTGTGACCAAAGTGTTATTTGTGCTGAAGTTAATACTAATAACAGTATACCGAATGCGCTGCACCAGAACAATAATAATAATAATGACCTAACTGATGCTTGTGCTGAAGTACAGACAGACAATAAAGTTGCGAATGCGCTGAATCAAAACTTTACTGTGAGTACTATTGATGTAGAAAATAGTAAGAATGGTACTACCATATTGATCTCTTCTAACTCTTCTGAAGTTGAGAGTGTCAGTAAACGTGTCGATATTTCAGGTATAATTAGTAACTGTGACTTGAATGTTACCGATGCAGCTAAAGTAGATAGTGATAAAAATGTTCCGAATGCGTTTAACCAAAACTGCAATGATGTACAAACTAGTGTGGTTAGTAATATTTTGACTGCTTTTGACACTTCAAAACTTGACAGTCTCAGTGTCAATATCGATATCCCAGATGTCAGTGTCAATATCGATATCCCAGATATAATTAGTGACAGTGACTTAATTGATACTTGTGCAAGTACTGAAAATTTAAATGCGGTACAGCGAAACATCATTTCAAGTGAAATTAATGTTGAAACTGGTAAGAACAAACTTAGTTTGATGACACCTGATACTTCTAAAATGGACAGCAATGAAGACGATGACTCAAACGGTAGTGACAGTAATTCCGATACATCTAAACTTAATAGTGATAGTAATACTCTAAATGTAATAAACAAGGACAGCAGTACTCATGAATTAAGTGTGGAAACTGGAAAGGATAATAGTAGTTTCGTGTTTTCTGACACTTCTAAAGTTGGGCGTGTGTCTAAAAACGTTGATATTCCAAACGATATAAGTGACAATGATCTCTCTGATAGCAGTGCTGCAGATGTTACTGAAAGGTTCGATTCCAAGGGTCTAAGGAATCACAAAAGCGAAAACAGCGTATGCACAGATAGCAGTGGAATTAGATCACCATCTCCCGATAGTCCTAATCTTGCGAGCTCTAAGAGAAAAAGAGTTGATACCTCTAATAGCGGCAGTTCTTATTACAGTTATGGTACTGATGACTTCGCCGACATTATGTCTACTGAAGGGGACACAGATGATAGTGATTATGAAAGTAAGAACAAAATTAAGAGATTCGTAATATTAAAGTCTAAGCCTCTCGGTAGGAGGAAGAGGAAGAAGACAGTTAAGAGTCCCACAACCTCACATAATATAGATGAAAAAAAAAGTACATTTGAAAAAAAAGTCGCTTCTTATTCTAATAAAAATGATTCTGCATCTAAGCATACTATTGGAGCTAATTCAGATGTTAGAAATACTCGTTCTAATAACAATGATTTTGCATCTAAACCTGCTACTGGAACTAATTTAGATGTTAAAAATACTACTATTCCAAGCATTCAAATAACACTCAATGGTTCTGTTCCTACTATTTTAATTTCAAACATTATTGTGCATTGTAGTAAGCCTACTAGTAATCAAAAGTCAGGGCCACAAGCATTAAAAGATAGTCAAATTCGCGATTCGGGCTCAAATTCACAAGCAAAAGGTGCCAGAACTTTGCTCGAAGATTTACATCACCTATACTGTACTGAAGAACATCACAAACATGATAGCAGTCATACGTCCTGTTCAAATAGCAGTATGACTAGGTGTCAAAGTAAAACAATCGATGCTAATTGTGATCCGTCTATAATTAAGAATGGTAATAAATGTCCAAATATAGAAACCATTGAAATTGATGATACTTCCAGCAGCAGCAGTGACCATGCTGAAGAACCCCCGTCTAAAAATAGAAAAGAAAACTGTAGCCAGGAGTTAGGTGTTAATGATCAATTGCTAATTCAAAAGCGTTTAAAGACAAAAAAATTAATAAAACCTCGTAATGAATGTACTCTTGCTACTATAGAAATAGACACAGATACGGACACTGAAGAAGATACTAGAAAACGTAAAGTTGCTAAAGTTCCTGTTCCTAAACCCATTATGACTAGACAACTTAGGAGTACAAACGGACATACTAATATCAACATATTAGGCCAACCAATCCAAATACCAAGATATCGTAAGTTTAAAGTCGTTTCAGTGAAGCGTAGAGTGGTTGATCGTGGTAATAGCTGTCGTGGCCTTGAAGTTATAGAGATTGATGATGACGATGATGACACAAAACAAAAAGATTTACTCGATCAATTGGTTAGTATAATTAACGAAAATGAAATTCAAACCATCGAATCCATCAATGAAAATCAGACTGACAAAGAAGATGTTCAACCAACAGATAAAAATGATTTATTAGATGATTTCCCTGATGTTGTTACGTCTAAAGAAAACATGCAAATCAATGTTGAGCAAAAAAATATCGTTCGCGAAGAAAAAGACGTCCTTGTAAAAGAAGTACTGGTGGATACTAGTGATTTCGTTACAGAAAAAGTTATAAATACTACAGTAGTAGGTGTCAATGAGAGTAACAATACCTTTAATATCAATGATGAGGATCTGCTCCAGTACTTCGCTAACAATAACAGTCAGTTTGACACTGAGGAGAACCTGCGAATGAAATTTCCAAGCTTCATTACTGCAAGTAATTGTGAAGGGGATAACAATGAAGACGACATACAACCAGCTATTGAAAAGAGTGGTGACGAGAGTGATAGTACAGAGACAGATTTGGATACTCTTATCGAAGACCTAATTATACTCACTAAGAACAAGGAAGGCGAAACGTCTATGGAAATATCTACTGAACTGGATAGTGAAATTATCGATTTTCTTCTTGATAGCGATTCAAATAAACAAACTGATGAATGTAGTAATGATGATATTGATAAAGATCTGGATGATTACGTCCTACAGGAAGAGCCAAATAAAATAATAACACAGGTAGCAGATCACAATAGTGAAGCCAATATTGAAAAATTACTCGATGATTACATCCTTAACGATACCACTGACGAAAGCCGAGAGGATGACATTGAAAAAGAGTTTGATAACTTTGTCTTTAACGACGAGAATAGCAATATGACTGAACTGTTTATTCCTGAATCTGAAAAACAAGTAGATTCTAGTCTTAACAGTGAAAGTAATAGAAATGGCACCAAAGAAAATATTAATAAAGACGCCAAAAAAGAATCATCGATAAGAACTAAGAAAAGTGACTCTGATTGTAAAAAGAATGAAGAGGAGTTTGATGACGACGATGTAATGATAGATGAAGTTACCCAAAAGTTTATTGAAGAGTATGCTAATGAATCTGATCTCGGTAATGAACTTGATGATTACATCGCTGATTATCAGAACACCGTTATGTTCAATGAAGGATTTAATACAGAAGAATCTTTTGTTGAAAACCAAGGTGATCCTGAAAATTGTATAGAAAAAGAATTTGTTGATTATATATTGAATAATGAAACTTTCGAATTCAGTGAACATGGAAATAAAAGATTGTGTGACTTCAATTTTGAAGGAGAAACTTTGAATGATGAACGGACAGCTAAAGTTTCGTCTAAGTTTTCTTCAAAATCGGTGGTCTCTAACGATCTTCATAATGCAAACACCAAGAAAGAAATAAACAGTGAATTGGAAAACCATATGTTGATAAGCGCTGAAGGCATTATAAAAGATAGCGACAAAGAATCTAATAACAATTCTAATATCGACGAAGAAGGACATTTTGCTGATTATGACGATGTTCAAGAATACGTTGTTCAAGATTACGTTGACTATGTACTTAATGGCGAGGCAAACAAAGTTGTTCCTGCAGAAGCTGGAATAATCAATGACAGTTGGAAAAGTAATAATTATTGTCTACTGGATGGAAATAGCACGGCTGCTTCAACTGATAATGTAACTAGTGATAATAATATCGCGGTTCTTGTTGTTGATGAAAACATTACACCTGATGATGTAAATGCCTCCGATAAAATTATAAATAATGTTACTCGCTATAGTGAAATTGATAAGAGTGGTAATCCTATAACAAACGCATTAAGGGTAATTAATAATGAAGATGAGTGTATGTATATGGAAGCAATTGATTTTAATACGGAAATTAATGGAACAGATTCTCATATAGTCACCAATACAAATACAAATATTGCAGATGGTACAAACAGTTTTATTGAGAATACTCTTAGAAAACACATAAATATGTCTGATAATCATGTGGAGAACGATGTGTCTATGGATGTTGAAAGTGATGAGAGCGACAACGGCATTATTGAAGCGTTGGTATCAGGTACAAATAATGATTACCAATGTATGGAAGTTGATAGTAATAAGCGAAGTGATGTTAATTGTCACCAAATGAATTCAAATGTTTTGGACGCTGTTATACACATAAATAATAATGGAGATGAAGCAAGTAGTCATAAAGATATTTTAAATCTTGACAATACTGCCGATGTTAATACTGTCATGGATAATATTGTCATTGAAAATGTTGATGATTTAAGCACTTTTGAAGATGATGCAGGCAACAATAAGATAGGTAACCGCAACAATGAAATAAGCAGTAGTATTATTGTTGTAGCATTGAGTGTTATAAACAATGAAGACGGGTTTATGGGTATTGATATTAATTCAAATAACGCAGAAGTTTATGCTGGCACAAATGATGAACATCAAACAATAAGCAGTGAAGGTATTTTAAGTATTGAGAACGGTGTCTATACTATGCATGATACTACTCCAATAAATACACCTCTCACTACTGTTAATGATATTAGTCATTCAAATACTCCTGATGATCCTAATGACGATAACGAATGTAACAGAAATCGTGTCGTTAAAGCATTGACAGGCACAAACGATGATAATATCCCTGCGGAGAGCACTGAAGCTTGTAACCATTATTACGAGCAAGAAGTTGCCATAGATCTTTCTAAGAAACCGTCGAAAGAAGATAATAAAAGCGACACTCCGTTGGATTTGAGTGTCCCTCGAGCTGACAGCAGCACCGACACTGATGATTCTCAAGAGAAGAATAAAAAAATTGCCACAAATCGTTTAGGATTCAGTATAGAAAACATACTGAACTCGATCGGAACCAGAAAGAACTCTGAAAGTAATTCTGAACACGATAGAAATTCAGATATGCATAGGACTCCCGATTCTTTGGAAAGACGAAACAAGCGCACCGATACGCCTCCGAATTCATTGAAAGCATCCAACATGGATATTAGTAGGGTCCGTTGTACCCCAGATCGCGGTATTCTGAACTCAGTGCCGCCACCTATACTGGTTTTCTAGCAACCGTCTGAACCGCCCACGGTCGATAAAGTGCCGAAAACATAATCGCCTACCGTCGTCTTGTTAGCGAACTTAGCTTTCACTTCGCTATGACGTCGTCTGAGATAGTTTTATTTTCACTTGTTCTCTCTCTCTACTTGTTTTCGTATGCTACATACAGACAGAGGTCGTATTTTACGAGCGTAACAATTATTTTTCCTATAAATAGTAAAATCGATATGTACCGATTTTCTTGCGAAAGTTAGGTGTATTTCCTAATTCAAATTATAAATTTCAATTTAACTCTATGGTGTGAATATCATCCATCATTCATTATGGTAAAATGTATACTTCCTTTTTGTATTAAATTGCCTACTTTCTCTATATTTAAAAATCTAAGCGTCAATCTAGAACACAAAACTCTATCGCAGACGATGTTCTGGTACCTACATTTCTTTGCTTGTAGTTTAGCTTAAGTTTAAATTAACGATGTAAAATATAGTGTTTAAATGTAAATAAACTTTTTCTCCTAACGTGATAAGTGTTAAGTCTTCTAACGGGTTTAAAATGCAATTAATGTACTTAAGAACACTACCATGTTTCCATACTTCAAGATATAACTTTATTGTTACATTTTATCGACATCGCTAGGATCTTCTTCACTTAGGATTTTAGGCATCTCCCCTGTAAACTGTTTTGGCTCTGGCTTTGGGAATTTTTGTACGACGTCATCGATACCACATCGGTATCGAGTAGGTAGCTCCTTTCGACTTCCACCTGTTAGTGCGCCTACTGTTATCCTTCGGCGGACCTAATTATAAATGATTCAGGAAGAAAAAGAATCACTTTGTTACACAAATCTGCACGATTGACAATCGATGCACAAATCTGAATGCCAAATTCTCTTACAAGTTTCTCACGGTCGTTTCAAAATACTTTAGCGCGCATAGAGATTTAATAATAATGTTTTACGTTGTTTCAAAATGGCGGTACGATAAAGGCACAAGTGATATGGACGTATTGGTTTCACGATATCAGATCACCGTTGGCGTTTGCGTCAGTTAATATGTAAGGATTGCACTGTTGTTTAATACTACACTTTCAGGAATGTAATATGCACTTTTCGTTAGTGATTTCGTCATAATACGATCATGATAACGATGCCCCGAGAGATGTGTACGGAGAAGTACTTGTATAAAAGAAATATGTATAACATGTATATGTAATATGCGGCGGCCATTTATTGTATAGATGTTGTTAAATAATTTAGAAGTAGTATTATTGTACTCCAGTTTAAAATTGTATTAGAATCTTTCGGCAGGATCGTACTGGAATGATAGAGGAAATTGTATTATATTTACTCGTTTGTATGTCACTTTTCGCTCTTGTAGAGATCTGTTTTAATTAAAGCATCGTTGACCTTTGTGTGAGCCACTGATGGAAATAAATCTCACATTGCTCCAGTAAGCTGCAACTTTGCGAATGATAAGATTTTTATTTGTTGAAAATTAGCGAATAAAAACCTTTCTCTCACTGACTATTGCGGTTTTTTCCAACAGTGGAATATCAGATTCGCCCTTAACGAAGCGGAAATAGTCAAAAATCGCTTTATTTCTAACAGAAAAATACATTAGATTTAAACAGAGCTATTGAATCTTGAATGAAATCTAAGTTACCATTTTTTATGTTAAACATAATATCTTCATATATAAATATACATATATATCCTACTTATGTACCTACGTTTCGTCACAGTAACCATACTAAATCACAATTTCGTACGCGATTATTTTCGAGCACCCGATTCTCGGTCAGAAGGACCAAAAAAATTTTTTGTTTTTTGCTTCATCAGCGTATTCATATAGACCTGTATTGATTTTACTGTGACGGTTTCAGTAGCTCTAGCGATTGTTTTATTAGTTTAATTTATTACTGTAATAAATAAAGAACCTCCGTTTGAAAAGAGCCAATCAAACGAAAATTATGATAAATCGTTTAAAGGTTAGGAAATTTTAGTTTAATGCGGATATCGATTGATTTTTTCCGTCAGTTTTCGCTAATTATTCATTTTATATACGCAAAATAATACTTCATTAGGTTGCTATATTTGACAGACATGCTTACACTAACGTTCTCATTCTAAATTCTTGTCCATAATCGACGATATTTATATTGCCAAACTCTTATCACGGCTAAAGAACGGGATAAAGTAATTCGATACTTTCTCGTTTTTTTTTCGGTTTTATGACTGAAAACCGAAAATACCCTTCGTCGTCGAATTCTGTGAAGAATACAAAAACGTAAATCGACTAATATGTACGTTATTAAGACTATTATTATCTTGCAATTTTCCGTGGAATAGTTTTAATGCTAATGCCCACATACAATATAATTAGTTGTCCTTAATTTAGTATAAAAATAATACATGCTTCATTTAATATAATTTATGTGGCTGTGACATAGTTAATACATGCGTACTCTCCCATGCTGATGATGCCAGTCACGTGGTTTTTAATATTTTCGCCTACTTAATGTCACTCTATTGTATTTTGTATGTACATATATCGTATTATATGGGATTTAATGTATAACTTAGCAAATATCTGTACAACATTTATGAATAATCGATTCTACATACATTTAAAAAATAATAATAATAATACAATCTCGAATCTTTCTATTAACAATAATTATATTTAATAATCGTTTCACATTTTTATCCGCGTATCTTTTAGTGGTATAATATAACGTATTATTATTCGGGAATTGTATAATTGTGTAGCATCGTGTAACCAAATATATTTATTATCGGTAATTTATGTACTTATCGTCGGGTGAACACTTTAATATTATATACGTTACATTCGTAATTGATATTAAAATTAATGGTAAGAAAATATTTAACGATCGTTTACGTCAGGCTGGCATTATTCGCTTCGCCGATCCGGTTGTAATGTTCGCTCGTAAGTTTTCGCTCTCTTTCGCGTTACGTAACGCCGAGTGGACATCACAGCGCGGTCAGAGCCTTCGATAACTCTTAGCGAAACATTCTCTAGTTATTTCTAACGAATAAGAAAAAAAAAATTAAATAAAAATAAATAGATAGGGGTGGGACGTGTGGGTGTTATGTATATTTAAACATTGTACGAAATTTGTAATATATTGATGATGATGATGATAGGTGAACTGCATTACGTGTATTATATAGTTATGTGTATGATAAATATTTACTTAATATTGATGGAGCTGGCAGGACCAGTGAGTATATGTATTCTGTATTGTAATAGTAGTGGGTTCTATTCAAGTGGAGTTACGTTATAAGGACTATGTTTCAGCGGTACATGCGATACTCCGGAGGTTTGACAGCAACGAAATGTTTGGAGCCTAAGTTATTAATATTTTTTACTCCCATCGATATAACTTGCTTTACGTGACATCTCGTAAGGAACGTACTGCGTCCTTTAAAACAAAAGGTCTCTGTTGATTTCGCTCGTAAATCGAGCATTCAATACATGTAGGCAGATTCTACGATGTTGCCGGATTATTATTTTAACTCATTCAACATTATATCTCTACAGTGTCGCATGTACGGCTGAAACCAAAACGTAGTTTTACGATAATGTATCGTTCTATAAGCATGCAGTTAGTTCGTGTACGCCTATGATATATGTAATGTTTAAATCCCCCGTTTCATACCTTGATATCCGATTAATAGGAATATTGCTGTGTGAATGTTTACTTGCATATGTGTTTCTACTTCAATCGTACCGTTGTATTTCGGCTGTAGCGTCGTAATAATATGATATTCGTGTCTGTGTTTAATGTGTATCGAATAATTCGGTGTAGCGATGATACGTGTCGTGAACTCTACGAAAAGACGACGACCGGGCGTCGAGTTGATGTCTAAATTTAATTAGGTCATTGTTAAATTGGCGCGGCTTTGTCGAGTTTGATAACTAAATGTTTAGAAAGCTTTCCCTAGAAGGCATAGTAAGTTTAAAATGGTTAATTGCCTCTTCTGTCTAATTATATCCGTTTCCCCAAATAATGTCGGATAAAGAAACTACACAATAAAATTATGATTATTTACTCACAATCCCCGTTAACAAACTCGTTTAGTATATATAGTTCGTTTAAAGTTGTGTGACATAAAGTGAGAATACAGATAATAAATTTAAGAAATAGTTTTGGATATATTTTATAATGCCCGCATTGTAGTTTTTTCTTGCTTAAAACGCTGATGCCTTTACAAAAAGTATGACTCGATTTATTTTTGTCGACCATACATACGAATTGAAGTGTTTTTTTTCGACAAAAACTGATAAAAAGCGCCCAAAAAAATTACAAAAAAAAAAGAATTATAATCTTAATACTAATTGGTGTGTAACATGTAGAATCCTAGAATTAAATGTGTCCATTTCAATTGTTAGACTTCACGTAGGAACACGTGTAGATAGTTTAAAAATAATCAATTTTAATGTTGAGCAACGACTGCAAACTAAACTAATAAAGCACTGAAAATTAACGTGTAGTTTCTTTTTCGGAATAAATAAATGTGTCTGTTATAACTCGATTCTCTTTAAAAATTTGGAAAAAACTCATAAAAAAATGTTGATGTAAAATAAAAATATCGTGAATTATGTATTTTAAATGTAATTAAAAAAATTGGGGTTAAAAATATAGCTACGTGCGAAGTGTAATCGACTCGTATCTATGCAATGTCCTGTTGTTTCAATGTTCTTAAAAAAATAGCGAACATTTTTTCATACCAACTCATTGCAAAATGAGCTGATAGGAAAAGGCGTTCGCGACAAAAAAAAATGTAACGGTTTTAACTATGTCTATACATACATAATTAGTAAGTATCATATACTGTACAAAAGGCTGCATATTTGAAAAATGTAAAAAAAAAATTGGCCTCATTTTTGGGGCCGGTAACATACGCTTAGTAAAGTGGATAGGAAGATGTTGTACCTCATAAGTTTTGATTTTTAGATTAGTGTGTCGCGGGAGTTTTGAATGTCTCCGTGAAGAATTGCTGTGTATTTTTTTCCTTAGCTTTTCTCAATCCGGCTACCTTCACGTGCGTTGTTATTTTGTGTAAATATTTTTTTTTAGTTATTTTAAAAGCGACAGTCATGAGTGACTCATGCTTCGCTCGGGTTCAAGCCAAGGGAGG
>DWKW01000417.1:0-17134 GCA_018250115.1 Doberes anticus | reverse complement strand
TAATTTTATGTCTAGGGCTTGCAAGTGAAGTGGTTTTTCATCTTTGGTGCTCGACCGCTGCGCTTTTTTTGCTGTAAAGCAGCAATGCCTTATGTTTCTGAATAGCAAACGAGCGTGCACGCCACCTGATGTTAAGTGGTCACTGCAGCCCATGGACATCCACATCAAACCTCAAGCAGAACGGTAGTCGTATCTGAGGTTGTACGTGGATCGGTTGCCACTCCTGAGGATTACGTTGGAATGCCTCCTGTCCGGTGCCTTCTGCCTAACGTGTAGTTCAAACCGAAACAAATAAGTTCTCACTGCTGATTTAGAGCAGAAATAGATGCAGTAGTGGCGCCGCAGGCGAGCCTTTAACATAAGACCCACCACCACTATACTGCACTACACTACCTACACTGCAGTTTTAGTTTTAAGGATATTTTTAGGCAGACGCTACTGAGACAGGAAACGTTTCTCAATATCGTACAACAATGTAGCTTTTGTACAAAAAATATAAAACTTTAATGTCTACATTTTTCTGATTTTTACTGTTACAGCTATATTCATAGAATTTTAATAAATCCATCCAGTTTTTGAAATTTTACGATGTTATTTCACTGCATTTATTTTTAATACTGTTTCACATTAATATGCAAAACGAAACAGCAAAAACACGTCCAATCAGATTAAATTGTCATCTGTTAGTTGTTGTCATTCGGGTTGTATGTTGTAAAAATCCCTTACTAATCAATTAGATGGCTTTATTTATCGATACAAGGTATTTACGAGGTCAACAATGAAATTTGTAGAATATTCAAAAAAGTTTAAAATAACATTGACGGAATAAGAAACGAGCATACAGGCAATTTGGTGTTAAGTGGCCCATGGATGTACCTATACATCAAACATCAACTAAGATGAAAATCCTTTTTAGGTCATATATGGATGCATTGCTACTCCTGAGGACTAAGTTGGAATGCCTCTTGTCAGGCTTTGATATTATTCTCAGTCGTCGCTGTTGAAGGGCATCCTTGACGTAGATCATCAGTTAAATTGGTACGACCACGTGTGAATTCGTTAAACCAGTTGTAGAGGCTTCGTTATGAAATGCTAAGCGAAGTCTATCATAGCATTGTGGCTGACTTTGTATTAACTTTTTTTCGCGTAAAATTCGCTTCGACTATGATATGAAATTTTAGAATCATATTTTGGTGCGATGTACACATATTGTGTACAAGTAATCCACCAGAGCTCTATTTTTGAATGTAATCATTTCCAAATTGCCAATTGTCAATAACATTTAATGGAACATATGCTGATGAAAAATAAATGAACGAATGAATGAATGATGAACGAATAAATGACACGATGACTACGTATCTGTACTGTGAAGGTGGATAGAAAAATTATGCTATTGTCTTCAAGCCATCGTTTCTATCATAAAGTTCGATTAAATACGTAAATATACGATAATTTATAACTCGGTTCTTCTTTGGGTTGGTAATATTACATTCTACAAAGTCATATACTAAGTATGTGCAGCAATCGTCGAAGTAGCTATGAAACTGGAAGCATGCCCTTTAGCGATAAGATAAGATGAATCAGTTTCAGTAACAAGGGGCTGCTGGGCACGGCGTCTCATTTAATGGAACACTGTTAATTAGAAATTTGTAGGTACCTACTAAAGAACATACGTACCCATAATATAAAACCGCCGTCAAATCTCGTCGGATCACTCAGAGCTGTTAAGAAAACCAATGTACGGGTGGGGTTAACCATCGTTCATCTCCATTAATTAACAGTATAGTAACATACTCACGATCACGTTGTAAACATATTTTAGCTACCATAATTACAGAGATGTTAAAAATCAGTCTCTCGTTCCGGTGTGTCTGGTTCAAATCCCAGCATGCACCTCAGATTTTTCGAAGTTACGTGCATATTAGATACTTGCATTGCAGTAAATGATAACATCACGAGGAAACCTGCATCTCTGAAAGTTCTCTATAATGTCTTCCAAATTACTTCATCACTGTAGTGTACTGTAGCTATGTACTTTAATTATTTATTTTGTTATTTGTATAAAGTCGCTCAAGTTCACGCAGTTAGTACCTATAATTGAAGTGACACTTAGTGTTATGTTGAATATTATTAATTTTTGATTGTATTGGTGTTCACTTTGTTGGTGCAGCTTAAATAAATAAATAGCTTAAGTACTTTTTCGTTTCTGTAAGGAGACTCATGCCCAACTGTGGGAAGGTGGATGATAAAACTGATGATGATGAATATAATAGCGGCAATTTTGGCTTCTATTAGCTACGGAACAAATTGTTTGTCGTACAAACGTTTGCCCTGAGTACTCAGTACGCACATATTGACTTTATGCAAGAACCGCATCCCGTCTTGCAGGTTGCCGGTATATTAAATGCAGCTGGAGCATATGTATATGTTGGATGTACCAACATCACTAATGTCGGGCTATTTTCTGGTTTATTTTATAAAAAAAATATAAATTTATTGAATTGTTATAAATTTACAAGTTGTTCTTAACTTAGGGACCTGAATTTACAATTTTCAAAAACCGAGTTTACACACAGATATTTATTTGGCTCTTCTATCACGATTATAGATAATTTTCTAATACTTCAAATTTTCACGGTTTAGAAAAATCTATTTATACCGCTAGTTTTGTTTCTATAAAGGATCATATCTATTCTATTTACTTAAATTGTAACGAGCCCGTTATGTATATAAATAATACAAGTATTGCTTAAAAAAACAAATTTCATAAAAATCAAAATTTAGCGGTAAAAAATATAAATTTTATATTTGTCTGTTTTATTTGTGTACGTTTGGGCGCCAATAATGCCAAAACTACTGAAAAACATTTTGATGTGAGTTTTATAGTTTTAAAACATATACACAAATACTACCATAAGCCCTAAATTTGAATGATATCGTAATAAACAAGGAACAAGACCTGGACGCTGGGAATCGAACCCAGGCCCCTCCGAACGGCAGACCGTACGTTGACCACGGCGCCATACGGGTCGTCAATACAATAAAATACAATATAATAAGGCCTATATATATACAAGCACGGTATTTACGATCAAGACCAAACGGCCAAGTCTATGCCATTAACGTTTCTGTACATAGTGTGATATTATTAGATCATATTACTGAATCATTGAATTGAATGGCTGAATCATTTTACTGTAAAACTTCTCATGTTTTCCGTTATTTTCTTGCATGTTATGAAGCAGTTTTGTAAGCAGAGTGCAGAGAAAACACACACTGTACAGTATAAATCCGTAAGCCGTAATAAACGTGCTATTTATAATTAGCATTGTACGCTGTTAGTGCCAGAAAATGCCTATCGATTTTTTTTTAAGCTGTATCAATCATTTTTAATGGTGTTAGAACCCTATGTGGAAGGCTCGCCTGCGGCAACACCACCACCATATTTCTATTCTACCGTATTCTATTTCTACCGTAATACAGTATGAGCAAGAATAATATTTTTATTTCTGTGCCTATTTATAATAATATGAAGTAACAATGGTGATGTGAGTAACAGCTTAGTGGTTAAGAATCTCGCCCTATCACTCCGGTGGGTCGGAGTTTAAATCCCGGAAAATTTTTCAAGATTATTATTTATAATTGTTTAAATTACCTAAAATTAAAATACAAAATTACCGCTCGCTTTAACGGTGAAGGTAAACATCGCGAGGAAACGTGTATAGCTAAGAGTTCTTCATAAT
Source organism: Doberes anticus (assembly GCA_018250115.1). NCBI lineage: Eukaryota > Metazoa > Arthropoda > Insecta > Lepidoptera > Hesperiidae > Doberes > Doberes anticus. The sequence goes on along the minus strand of DWKW01000417.1, from coordinate 13,388 downwards.
GTTCCTAAAGGCATGTGTAGACCGTTAATATGTACTTGGTCATCGCAGTGGACTATGGCCTAAACCCTTTCGCCTCTGAGAGTTGACCCGGGCCCAATAATTGGACCATAAACGGGTTAATGATGAATTGTGAGTTTCAGAATTTTTTATAACTATAGCATAACTACAACTGTGACTAATAACTATAACTGCAGCAATTACATATTAAATCTTTATAACGAAGTAGACAATCAATAGGGTCGGTTATTTAATGTCATTCAAGTCGAGAAGCGCCGTGTTCCGATCTTCATAAAACTGACTGGAGCGCCGCATCGTAAAAACTTCTTTATGCTGACTTGTCACGATACAAACCGTATCGGTGGCAAACGAAACGAAAACAAAACAAAGTGAAACAGAAAAAAATTAAATTGCATATTGACTGTAACCTTTAAATGCAACGAGTGGTAGAAATTTTTGTTCGCTTTGTCGACGTTTGGATTTTTCACGAACCATTGTGACTGCGATTTGTAAAATTGAATGTTTTTGATCTCGTTCTTCGATTTTTAGTGTATGACACAAATATTTTATATTTTTACATTTGTTAATTTCGCCTTTACATTTGATGCTAAGTTATTTAGAAGAAATATACTTTTATAATTTCTAATTAGAAACTATTAAGATAACTTATTATTAATAAATTACAAGCCGTGTTATAGAAATGTAAACAGTTTTCACTGAATAAGGTGTATTTTAGCACTATGTTTTTCCAAAATATTTTCCAAAAAACAGCCATTATAACGATACAGATACTAAGTTTGTAAAATTCATAAAATATTGATATGCTAGCTATGTTGTTACCAGTAGGTAAGTTCCTAAGGAAAAATATATTCTATCATGTTTAAAACATTCACGTTTACGATGTTCATATCTTTCGCTTTAAAATTCCAAGTTTCCGAGATAAAAGTTTATTGGCTCGCTGGCATGCCAAATGTAGCCGATCATGCATTTTCGTAAATGCTCTGCGGACATATAGAAGCTAGTACGTTTTTTTCTGCTTTAAGGTGATAAGGCAATGAAGAATATTTGCTGTTATGTATTTATTAACTTTATTGTATAACTGTTCCAGTTTGTAGGTTCAGGAATGTAGTTAAGATAAACCATTAATTTAAAAATTATAATTTAATACTGGTAATGTTATTTTCAGTGTTTAAAATTAACACGTTTATGTTAGTATAACGTTATTTTATATCCGAATGTAATTAACATTATTCTTAAAATATTGTACATGGAAATTTTATTATAATAGAAAGCGATAATAAAGCTCCAGCTCTATTATTAGGCTGAGTTATTTCCTTGTGAAGCGGTAGCATAGCTTCCTGCAAGCTTGATAGTGTAATTTAATTAAAACCTAAAACAGACTATTTAAGTCCAGCGCATAAGCTTTCTTGTAAGTGGGGAGAATTTACGGAGCATATTCATTTAGGGGTTAGTTTAAGGATTATTTAAGTCTCTATGAAGTCTAAACTTTTGTTAAAGTAAATACAGATTTAATTTTCCGAACAACAATTTATAAAAATCTGTTAATGACCTGATTATAATAAAGAATTACCTGATATAATAAAGAGTGACTAATTATCATGTTAATAAATCTCTTAAGTGGTGGTGGTGTCGTATATCGAAGGTGGTATGTCGAAGGCCCGTCTACGACGGCGCCACTGCCGCACCTAATTCTGCTTAAAAGAGGTGTGAGAACTGCTGTTTTTCGGGTGTGGTAAGGCAGAACACTGAACAGAACAGAAGGCGGTACACTGGGGAGAATAAACTTAGTCCTCAGGAGTAGCAACGCATTCACGTACGGCCTCAGATAGGACTTCGGTCCTAGCTGATGTGGATCGGTTTGATGTGGATGTCCATAGGTTACGAAGGCCACTCAACATCGGTTGGCCGGCATGCTCGTTTGTTGTTCTGTAAATGGATTAAAAAACATTAAATTGTATAACTTGTAATTTGACTAGGAAATTGTAATAATAGGAATACCTGGAAAGTTAGATGCATATTTTTATGTAAATAAATAAATACAATTTGCTTTTGATCAGGCTGGTGGCCCTTACGTCTATTGATTATTTGTTTGGTGAGTTATTAAAAACTAATATTGAAATTAACAGACCCTAACTTCTCTCGTAGTCCTCGATAGTAGCAGCGCGTACATATGATCCTATTTGAGGTTGGATGCGGATCATCATCAAACCTCTGCTAGGCACTCATCTCTTCTCAGAGACTAAAGAGTTTAGGCCATAGTTCACCACGCTGGCCAAGTGCGGATTGGCGGACAGTGCGTATTGGCGGATTGCGGATTGTGGTTATATTATATATATAAAAAATATGGTTAAACAGTGCAATCGGTACAATCGAGACTGTTTATCATCAACCCATTATCGCCCCACTGCTGGCCACGGGTCTCCTCCCAAAGATGAGAGAGTATAGGCAATAGCCCACCACGCTGGCCAAGTGCGGAATGGCGGACTTCACATGCCTTTGAAAACGTAATGGTGAACTCTCAGGCATGCAGGTTTCCCCACGATGTTATCCTTAACCGTTAAAGCGAGTGATAATTAATTCATAATACGCACATAATTTTGGAAATAATCGAGACAGTTGAAACAACAAAATTGGGGCAATCTTTACAATCGACATATTTCATGAACATAACTTCATTTCATATATACAAATTTCAGGAACTTCTCATAATCAAGAATGTATAGAATCGAGACTTTCTACAACATTTTTCTCATTCGGTTCACGAAATGCAATAAAATTTAAATGTAATGTAGCTGCAATATACATTTATAAAAAGATTCTAATACACCGATAGCTTAAAAATAGATATTTGAAATAGAAAACGTACCATTTCTGACTATAACGTCCAGGCATTGGTAGGCGCTATACAAATCCTTTGCTCGGCGAGTCAAGTGTCTCTTAACGCAGCAGACTTGGAGTGACCTCTTTGTGGCATAACATCATGAATTCCTTCTGATATGAGAGCACTCTGCTTTGGTGTTGGTTCAACTTGTGTAGTGGCATAATGTTGAATTAAAATTGGATAGCATCACATACCTACTCCTTTCTTATGTCTGTTATAATAACGAATATAGAGAAAAGGTACAATTTAGTAGAGATTAATGATATACTCGTACCTTTATTCGTACTACAGATAATATAATTGATTTATTTTTCGGCACTGTTTTATGTCAATGTAATAATTTTGTACATGAAACTGAGTTCAAAAAGGTGTCTCGTATTTTTGTCGACTTCAAAATGAAGCAGTTGTATAATTCGATACTTACATATATTGCTTACATATATACATATATTACCGATTTTAATGGTTCGGTTAACAAGCGGTAAGCAAACATTCAGGGTGGTCCCACAAATTCTTTGAGCGTTCGATGAAGGACTTTGCAAATAGTATCATACTACCAAAGCAACTTGCTAAAAGTAAAGTTTTTTATTAGAAGACCCAGATTTGTAAACCGATTTCGATATTTTTTTCTGCTTAAAAAGGTGTCATTTAATACTGGTCAAATTAAATGTTGGCAAACTTGGACAAATGATTTTCAGGGATTTGAAGCAATATTTTAGCAATTAGCAAAAATGTACAAGAATAAATAGGATTTATTCTGAGGAATAAATAGATTTTTATAATTAATTTCTATATTAAAAATCTTTAATTCATTTGATGTTTTTAGTTTGATTATATGTTTTTATTTTATTTAGAAGATACAATCTTGGGCTTATTTCATTTAAATAAAACGAATTTCCAATGAAGAATTTCTGGAATAAAAGAAGAAATATAATCCGGAATTAACCAATAGACACAAAAAAGGTTTGAACTATTTTTCAGTCACTAATAGGCTATCACTTACTAGTCCAGCTTTTATTATGTAGTTAAGCTACACTTAACAAGTTCTAATGGGATTCTAACAAGAGATCATGGAACGGAGCTATCAATAGCTGTCAGCACTAGACAAATCCAAATTAGAACATTCGGATACTGCCGTAGAGCGGGTTGTGGGTATTCACAAATGGAAACAATTCAAGAGATATATCGAATCCAGCGTAATACGCTGGATTCCTCCTGTTCGGAAAGCAATCAGTCTCAGCTGCTGACACTAATCACATTGAACAAAACGGGGGTTTTATCGAGTGTTGCATAACTTTAACTCCAAAATCCGACTCAATTTTGAAGATTTGGATATGCGCATCTTTCTAATCGTAATTTGTTTCGTTGAACTGGGAGGTTGCTTCATATTATCACGATTTCCCAAAATTTGAGTTGTATTACAAATTTGCAACGAAACTTTTTGCACGATCTAGTCACTTTTTATTACAATCTTGGACGAAGATTTTTACCTCTTCTTTTACTAGTTTCTCTTCAAATATACTACCCATTTATTTCAAGACAATACGTCTTTACAAAATTTCAAAAAAGTATTATATAATTTTAAACATCTCTAAGGGGTTTGCACTTATATAAAACGTAGTAACTGAATGACAGACGAAGTTTATTTGTTTTGATCATAATAATTGCATTAAACATTGAAATTACTTTGTTATACATTGTTAATGTCAAGACTTGCATTAGATGGTAAGGTATCGTCGTGTTCATCACATTTCTATGTAAATTAAATCAATGTCTATATAAAGGGCGATGGCGAACTCCTGATTGCATGCTCCACACGCAATTCGGCAATAAACTTGCAACTACGGAACTGAAATTTCAACGCAACTTTATTTTTATCGAAGGAAGTCGTTAGACGCTATCTGAACCACCTCGCACGTATTAACATACATAATTATAGGTAGTTTAACAATTGGAACTCTGCCAACTCGATCCAACTTGTACAACTATTACAGTTTTTAGGTTCCAGCGGTACGGAAAACAATTTCACAGCATTTTGTTGTCACTCTATCTTTGCGTTATAAATGATAGGGATCGTTTTGACCTGTCGGCCTATAAAATAGAATAACCGATGTCGTGCTTATCGTGCCCCTTTTTGTTTTATTTTTGCCTCCGCTTTATTATACATTTTGATGCGGATTTTTTTGCTGCGGTGAATTTTTGATATCTTTTTAATGCCTTGGTGACGTTAAGTAATGAACGGCACTGCACGAATAGGCTAAAATAAATGAAGGAAAACTTAACGAGGAAGAGAACAGTAAAGTAAAACATTTATTTTACATTTCCAGTTACAAGTAGAAAGAGACGTAAATATACGTAAATATCGTGTTAAGAAAACCACGTTAAATCAGCCCATCCCGCTATAATAACCGGGATGGGCGTAAGGTAGCAGTGAGTTCAGTAGATACCATAAGGAAACCTAAAAATTTCTATCATTTATCATCTATCCTAACTACAATTTTGCACTTGAACTACGTTTGTAGATTACATCAAATTCAAAAGAATTTTGTGGAGAGAACCGTGCCAAGCAGTGAGACGCCAATCGCTTTTAGCCATCAACGCTAATATTTTGAAATTCTGTACTAATGACTAGAAACAAAAACATTTCTTAAATATTGGGAAAGGTCTCATAAGACCTGTCCATAGATATAATTAAATTGAACCCTTTGAATGCAAATAATTAAATTAAAAGATTTTTTTAAATTCATCATAAGGTAGACAGTTAAATACCTACACTTGGCGAAAGTCAAAAATTCATCGGCTTTTCGTACGTATCTACATAAAAATTGTGTTTATGCTATATTGTATTTATGACAGAATTCTAACGGACAACATAATATATGTACAAATAAAGGATTTTTTTTATATATAGAAGCCCTACCGAATGAAACAAAGAGACTGTATATTTTCTTTATTGTCAAGTACAAGGGTAGTGTAGCTGACACTTCGATTTAGTACCGACCCTTGGTTTGATAAAAGTCCTTTCACCAGTTCACCGACTATTTAAGCGTATGACCGAATGTTTTCCTTGTTTTACTTAAAATTGGCTCAAATAATATTCCTCCGGTATATGTGTAGCCTTTGTGATCAGAGTGTTTTCAAATTTAACAGAGTTTGTAAATGATATTAAACGCTTTGTCTGGCAGATACCCACTTCAATAAGGTGAAATGATTTCGTATTTCGTTTATTTAGGTTTTTTTTCTGTATTTTGAAATTGGATGTATTGTGTTATTTAAGTGGCAATTTCGGTTCATGGTATTGAATTTTTTTTCTGTATTATCAATTCAGTCAGTTATAGCCTAAATAAAGGTTAAGAATGTCAACATCCCGTTCCGGCGGGTTGGGATGCGAATCCCGGCATGCAACTCTATGTTTTTCTAAATTACTTGCATACTAGAAATTAATTACCAATTGCTTTAATTTTAAAGGAAAACAATGCGATAAACCAGCATGCCTGAAAGTTCTCCGTAATGTTATCAAAGGCATATGAAGTCCGCCAATCCTCACTTGGCCAGCGTGGTGGACTATGCCCTAAGTCTCATCTCTGAGAGTGGGTTGATAATGGGTGGAACAATTTCAGGTCAATAAAATAAGAAAAAAAATCGCCGTTTAGATAGGAACTCAAGAAACTTTTAGTATAATAAACGGCTTTATTACTTATGCTCTAGGAATTCGAATTAATAAAAATTGTTCTATATTCTAGAATGTTTCTTTTCGTTACGTAGAAAGGACTGAAAAATAGTGTGCCTAAAGAGAAAGTGCGAAAGTAAATTCTGCAATTTATGGTCTTAGCTCGGGTCCTAAGTTTGTGCCAAATGAAGACGGCACCGAGGTGACAATTTTGGGGTGCTCAAACCAAATGACCGTTCGGGGACCGCCGTCGACGACATGGTATTGCGGTTCCCTAGTTTCATCCTCATAGACTGTATATTAGGATTTTTACGGCGCGTTTCTTCGGATAGGATTTGGCATGTGGTCGTTTATTTTCATTTTTATTTTTCTTTTGTTCTTATTTTAGTTTTACATAATTAAAAGCAGAGCTGTTTCCGTAGGATGTTCCAAATATATACTGTAAATAGATATTTTTAAAAGCTGAATATTTTACTTCAAACGTATTTTTATGTACACATACCAATAATTTTTATGTAAACATGTACACACTCCAATTCCCTGAGATATATGTATGTTTATATATTATGTGATATGTATATAATTACAATGAATTGGTATAATAATCAATAAATAACTTAATCTTACATTTTATTTTTCATAATCACCTACCTATATATAAGCACGATTCCATAAAGAAAATGGTACATTTATCAACTTTCAGCTTATTACTTTCTAAACTAGACCTATAAATCAAAGACCTATTTATTGTTTTACTCCTTCCAACGATTGCGTACATGATTAATCTCAAATAATAAACTATATAAAATATTGTAGTCAATATTAACCAAAAGTTTTAAAAAAAAATTAAAAAAATAGCGCAGTGTCATAACTGTTAACAATTAGATTGTGATTCGCAACATTTTATGAAACCGGAAGACAGCGATTCAGTAACGACTCGATCAAATCCATCCTCCTTTTAGTCCAACGATCAGGATGGCAGAGTTGGCACTAACGAATCCTTTGTATCCGACATCCTGTTGTGTTCGTGGAATGACACACCCACAGCCAAATTCATTGTAGGGCAAAAATGCTTCCGTTATTGCTAGTTTATTCGTATAAACGACGTCCATCTTATCAAATGCCTATTTGTATACGCATTTGATAAGATGGACGTCGTTTATTTATTCTTGCTATTTTGAATGGTTCTTGTAGCTAACAACGCCATTTTAACACTATCGAAACGTGTAAAAAATGCTAACAAAATGTAAGAAGTCATTGTTATTGAATCTTTAAACTTAGTTTAAATCCGTACTACTTTCACCTACATAAACCTGGAGAATACCGAACCACGCTGTCTAGTACTGGAAGAACTTGGTGGGGTATTCTCCGAGGCTTGTATGGGGGTACCCAGTTTCTACACCCAAGAAGTCCCTATAGGCCAATTCTAAAACTTCCCGCTATATATTTAATACCTTACAATGAATGTATAATAATATGAACATTACTAATGTGTTTATAATTTCTACTATTTGATTAGGTTGATTATAAAGATATAATACAACAAAAATATCATTTCATGAACACACGGCCGACGTACATTTAAAAATAGCTTCCTTAGACATCGAACGTTAAGATCTCAGTAACGCGAGATTTTAGAAAAACGGACTGATCCGGACCCGAATTTTTGACAATCCTTGTAGAGATTACTTTAATCAATCACCCTTAATTTTGGAAATTTTTCGTAGCGTAAAGTTAGTAACTAGATAGCTTTTATACTATCCTATTAAAATTAAAGGTTTCGAGTGTGTTCAGTATCACAAAATTGATAAACGTTAGCAACGTGATAAATGTTTTCAGTTATTCGTGTTGCCGCGTGGGTGGTGTGAGCTTGGTTTGCGATACACGTTCTATTTGCTCCTCGTCCTGTTAGGTTTCCAATACATTTGGCGGGTAGCGGATCGGCGACTATCTACGTGCACGCGTTAGTAATGCACACCACTATACGTAGTTACATCGTACTGATACATATAGTCCACTGAACTGTGTGATTAAACATTCAAGATACTGATCTGCGTACACACGGACCAGTAATGGTAACTATAGCTAAGTTCAATGGTAGGAGTTTCTTTCTATTGAATTTTTTTTAATAGACAATAAGTAAAGAAATAAAAATTTATTAGATATTCTAAATTTTTATAAAACTTTAACATCTGTAGATATGCCACGGATTGATTTCTATCGATATTCGATAGTTATAAGTAATTTTCCAGTGTGGCAGCACTACAGCAGAACTATGTTAATCGAACTAAACATTCCACATAATTCTGCCCCCAGCATATGTTGCACGTGAGTATGTTATGCAAGACGTACCTATTCTACTATGTATCGCAATATTCGGTTTCAATTCACTGACCACTAAACATTTTGATGGATCTTCAAGGAAATATTTAAAATGTCATTCTATTTTGTAGCTCGTAGTGAAACAAACAGTAAAGTACGAATTATATTTCTGCTATTTATTGTACATTATTAGTATTCGAGTATGCAGATGTTACCAGATGTGCACCAGATATTAAGCGGTCACTACAGCCAATGAAAAAACCCTTTAGAAAAGAAAAACTTATTATAAATTATAAAATGTTTTACTTATTACATGTAAAGGTTAGGCTCGTTAGGCAATGTACATATATTAGGCTCCTAACGATAAATACATACATATATACGTATGCTTGAGAAGGTAAAAAAGAAGGTAGGTCAGTATCTATACAAAAAGATTGATAGATATTATCCATAATTCTATCCGACCCTGTTTGTAACAGTCATGATTGGAATTAGGACATTGGAACTTAGACGTAATTGTGCTTCACTGCCTCTCTTGCTACTTGCTTCATAACAACCGAATAGATAATCTGTAAAGGAAGTTCAACGTATTATTATTACGTGTAGTATTCATATTCGGTTACAATGTGATGTCCTTAATATCCTTGACGTTGCAAATAAATAAATAAAATAAATAAATAAATAACGCTGTGTCGTGGGTGCCATGGACACACATAGAAACAAGCACACAGATACCCAGACCAGGTACAGAAATCTAAATTCACCATTCAAATTTCTGCCCCGCTGGGAATCGAACCCAGACCCTCCGAACAGCAGTCCGCACGTTGACCACGGCGCCATACGGGTCGTCAAAGGCGACGGGGACTTTTGATCAGGTGGCCCGTACGCTTGTTTGGCAGACTTAAGTATAAATATATATTTTCTAAGCCCTATATCCCCTAGCCCACGTGTCTTAATCGAAATCTTGGCGGATTTCGAAATTTCCGAATCAGCAAATCTAAGAAAAAATCACATATCTTTCTTCCTTTTTCATATTGTTAGCAAAGGAAGAATTTTCGGAAAGAATTCAAAGTGGCTGAAAAACGATCTCGAAGGTTTTTTCGCAAAACATTGTGTACCAATTTTTTAAAATCTTTGTACGTAGTAGGTATAGATAGTATTGTTGCTATGGTACAAGTGGAAAAAAACTTTGCGTATACGCTAATAATATTCATACACAAGCAGCAATATGAAAGGAGATTTAAATTTCCTGTAAGTTAACTGGGAAAATGATTTGGCTCGTTGCAAGCTCGGCATTACGGAGATTTATTTGCCTATTTGAGGTTCGGATGTCTCATCTCGTCCTCATACTGTACGCTCCGTACCAAATTGAAAATCAATGAACCCTGGAATTCAATTTAATATGAAAAGCTATTCTTTATGTTCTTATAATACAACCGCCATAGGCAAATAAGACATCGACCAAAACGACTCCGGCATAAAATCCTTTTGTAGTTCCTCATTGAATATTTTCTTCCGGGTTAATATCGCGATAATAAAACAATTTCCAATGTTTTGATTGGCGGCTTATTTTAAAGCAAAATTCGTTTTAATAAGGCTCGTTACATTTAAGAGAAGATTGCATTTATATATAGACCCGACAAACCCTCGCGTTTATTCTCAGCGTTAGTCAACGCTCGGAATACCGGTATTTTTGGAAAGGGTTTCAATTAACTTTCCATGGACCTGTATTCGTTTTACTCAAAGGGTTGTTACTCGATTCATTTGAATTGAAAAATGTTCATTGTTGTAAAGTATCAAAATAGAAATACTGTTTTGCGACACTACCGGTGTTTCGGTACGATCGTAACTCTTGAACATAGCATTTTGAAGGCTGTGTTACACGTAGGTAATCACTCTATTAAAAACGTCCAATCTAGTGCAACTTGTTTTTCATTCTCATCCGAATTGAAAAAATAAATAATCCTTCACAATCTTATCTCCAATATTAAATCCTAGTTTCCTGTATCGTGAACATCTATACAGAGAACAGACATTTAAATTAGTTCGTCATTTATATTTCAGTAGTGAATCGAATTCAGGAACTTCTATTGAAAAAAAATAAGGCATAGTGCCTTTTGTGTCGTTGCTTATAGTTGTCAAAAGAAGTGCAAAAACCATGTTACGTAACATCTTCACGAGAAGTTACATAATAGTTTAATCTATAAACTTTACGAGCTTCTTCCTTATGACAGAAAATATTTTTAACTTCATAATTGTTGTTGTATCCGGTAAAAATACATATACAGTGTTGTTTATCTCTATGTGGGAGTGCTCTTACAAAATTTACTTGTATTTCCTGTATCACATTTAAAGCTTAAGCTTTTAACCGGAGAGTGAATTAAGTAACTGAGTTGTTTGTTTATTTTCGGAAAGCAAACGGACATATAATACATTTAATGCCCACAGTGCTAAGTAATGAAATAACTTAATGTTCTTAGAAATGTTTTTTTTTATGTTTTACAAAGATGTTATAACATTGTCATCAATCCATTATTGTCCCATTTCTGAGCATACGTCATTGGCGATTTCACATGACTGAACACATTATGTCGAACTTTCAAGTATGAAGGCTTTCTCACGGTCTTTTCCTTCACCGTAAAAGCAAGTGATATTTGTATTTTTTGTTAATAATAATAACATAAGAAAATTACCGATTTCAGTAAACAATGACAACAGAAAATATTACAACAAACAAAACTGTTCAGTGTAATCTACCTCTACCACAAATATATGCAGTAAAATAATTACAAAAAAAACCGTGAAAAATCAAAATTACCTTTTCAATAAAGTAAAAGATTTTTGAGCAGCCTAGTAATTTTTTATAGAATTGGATTCAAGTTGTTTAATATAGTACTGTATATTCCTGCTTTAGAGTCCTGTCTCATAATCCCTTTTACTACAAGTTTTTTTGGGTTCTGGATGGGCAATGGAGCTCGACGCTGTATGTGGTGACGCCTTTGCGCTGTTCACATATGGTTTTGCCACCATATGGATGAGTTATACCACATGAAAGTGCTGCTGTAATCCTTTATAGTGGACGACTGTTACTACTTAAAGGTAGTAAAAGGAAAGGCGGTAACGGTAAAAATATAATGCTGCTTCGCGGCAGAAATACATTCTGCGGTATTCTGTGTAAGTGTAGCTGATAATTTTTTTATTGTTTGGTTTATTTTACTAATGTTATAAAAATAGTATATAAATCTGTTAAATGAGATTATGAGTATTTTTTTATTTATTTACTCAAATAGTATGTGTAACAACTAAACTGAGACGGTTCAAGGGCGTACTTAATGCCTAGTACTCTGCCAATCGATCCTGGGTGTTGAGGTGAAAGTGTGGCAGGAGTATACTGTGATAACTACTGATAGTACGTTAAGATACATGCTATTGATTATAAACGAATCATAAATAAATATTACAACATACAAATAAGGTATACAATACGAACATATGCAAATGTCCATATATTAGAATATATCAATATGAAGTAGTGTAGGTATTTTACGATGTACGTTAACGTATTTTACGGATAGAGCAAGTACCTTTGAATGTTTACGAAGTTATTTGAGTCCTTATTGGCTATAGTATGATCGCGATAAAATCTTCTTGTTTCATAACGATATTTTAACGACGAATGTATGTGCTTACTAATGCTCGTAATTTATATAACTTACTCTTATACAACACTTTTTTATGTGTTAATCAGTTTCTGGTACATAAATGAAAGAATTTATGAAACTAAATCAGTACGCTTACAGAATCTGCGTCAAATATTTTACGAGCTGAGTACGAGTAATATAAAGTTTACCAAGTACATAGTTATTATAAACTCGCCAAAATGTAGTGGATGAAGTTTCAAAGCACACATTCTTACGCTCATAACTTCTAGCGTAGTTGGTCAATCTTGGAGTATTCGTGCAAGCCTTCAATTTCCTGTACACAAACTGTTAGAGGAATTGAAAAGTTTTGCATTGAAACTTTTCTCATATAACACATACTAGTTATTGTATCGGGCTGCACTCCGCTTTCATCGGCGGGTGTCGAACTCGTCTGGCGATCAATCGTGATTAGTCCCGAACTTGCTTCACTTGATTATATGGGCGTTATTGCTTTAAACTGTTGTAAATTTGGCACGGTTCAAAGTTTGTTTCCTGTGTTGTTTGACACATATTGCTGTTAGTAATTGTGGATGCTTTCAACTCACTACTACAGGTACTATAAGATTTACGCCAATGGGTAATTTTATATAACATATTACGACATCAAATAGGACTTCGGACCTATTTTAAGCTGGGCTGTCGTGACCACTTAACATCAGGTGGCCTGCATGCGCGTTTGTTAGGTACTCCTAACTAAAATTATACGACAAAACCCTACGACAATCACAATATATTTATTTATACATCCATATAAGTACGTAATGACTAGGTTTGAACTAAAGTATTAGGTACGTGT
>DWKW01000416.1:0-17134 GCA_018250115.1 Doberes anticus | reverse complement strand
GATGACAGAGGGGCCGACAGACAGACAGACGGACGGACAGCGAAGTCTTAGTAATAGTGTTCCATTTTACCGTTTGGTTACGGAACCCTAAAACTAGTATTTAATGATGGTAGAGTCTTATGTCAAAGACTCCTATTTCTGCCGTAAAACGGTGTGAAAACTGCTGTGTTTCAGTTTCAAGGTGTGGTTAGGCAGAAGACATTAGACTGGAGGCATTCCAACTTAGTCCTTAGGAGTAGCAGCGCATCCACGTACGACCTTAGATAGGACTTCTGTTCTAGTTGAAGCCTGATATGTATGTATGTGCATGGACAGCAGTGACCACCTAACATCAAAAAATAAAAATCAGCACTTCAAATACCGTTCTACATTTCAGGTTAAAGTTGATTCGTAACGATGGAAACAGGATTAAAGATAGTTTTGACGTGGAGATGAATCTTTGGGCGCTTGAGTCTATAGGGGTAGTAGCGTTGGGTGGGCGTCTTAACTGTCTCGATCCCAACCTACCTAAGGACTCACCTGCACAGAGGCTGGTTGATATAGTACATGATGTGTTCTCTGTGACCGACCAACTAGACTTCAAGCCCAGCATTTGGAGATATATCGGAACACCAACTTTCAGGAAAGCTATGAAGCTGTATGATGAACAGAATAAGTAAGTAACAATGCTTTTATTACGATTGTGTTACGAATATGTACTGTGTTACGATTGTGTATTACGATTTAAGACTGTGTTAAGTAATAATACTAATAGATTAAGAATCATTGTTACTAACGTACTAACGATATATGGATGTAATTATGTCCGAAATAAATGTATTATTATTACTCTCATTCATTACATAGATAGATAGATTCAATCAGCTATAACAGAAAGTAACGTAGCATTCATTCATATTTAATATTAAAAAAGTGAATGATAGCCTGGTGGTTAAGGATCTCAATCCCGTTACGGTGGAACAAGGTACAATTCTCGGCGCGCACCTCTGTTTCTAGAAATATTATCTGTTGAAAATGTTTAAAATTATGTGCGTATTATGAATTAGTTATCACTAACATTAACGGTGAAGGAAAATATGCTGAGGAAACCTGCATGTCTGAGAGTTCTCCATCCGTTCTCGAATGCATGTGAAGTCCGCCAGCGTCCAGCGTGGTGGACTATGGCCTAAACTCTCTTATCTTTGAGAGAAGACCCATGCCCAGCAATAGGACAATAATAGGTTAATAATATATTAAATATTATATTGAGATTAATTATGTTACGAACATAATTATAACCCTGCACACTTAAATCTCAATAGGATTGTCTGTGTCGTAGGAGCCATAGACACACAGACAAGAACACATACACCCGGACTATATACAAAAATCCAAATTCATCATACACGTTTCCGGCCGCTGATAATTGAGCACCCTGAATGGCAGACTGGCATGCTATCCAGTGTACTGCACGCATCGCACTCACAAATATCTTAAGCAGCACGTAATGTTGGACACAGCACAAATACAACTTAACACTTCTATCAACACACTTCTGATACACTTGCAGACATACAGCAAACATTTTAAATACTCGCGCGTAGGTGCCATGTTAGTTTTTCACCAAGTCCAATAAATGTGGACAACTAGTAGATAGTAAAATAAATTCCACAAGTTTACATTATTGGTACATTTAATGGTGGTAGAGTCGTATGTCGGAGGATCACCTGAAGCGGCACCACTGCCGCACCGTAAAACAACAGTGTAAGAACTGCTGTGTTTCGGTTTGAAGGGTGTGGTTAGGCAGAAGACACCGGACAAGAGGCTTTTCAACTTAGTCCTCATTAGTAGCAACAACATACGACCTCAATAGACTTTCGTCCCAGTTTAGGTTTGATGTGGATGTACATGGGCTGCAGTGACCACTTAACATCAAGGTGATCTGCATGCTCGTTTGCTATTCTATAAAAGTAAAAAAAAAAATTGGTCCTAGTTAAGGTTGGTTGTGGACGTGTACGGGCTGCAGTGGCCACTTAACATGGCATTCTTGTTTGTTAGTTTCGACAATTATTAAAAAAAAAAACTTTAAATCTGAAATCATTTAAAGATTATGAGATCTTTCATTAAAATCAGTACAGCATACTACAGATACGGCTCGACGTCACGCACGTTAAAGCCGCCTGCCGGTATTTGATCTTCGACCCGCCGGAGCAGTCGAGATTCTTAACCACTAACCAATCTTTCACTTGTACCATTTACTCACCATACCATTGACTCAGATTTAATACCTTAAAGAGTAAGATTTATTAAAAAGTGTTGTAGTTGTAATGTTTGTTTTATTGACATCTGTGTTCGTTTTAATTGACGGTGGTAGAGTCGTATATCCAAGGCTCGCCTGTGGCACCATTGCTGCGCCTATTTCAGCCGTAAAGCTCTGTGTACACTCATTATTAGCCGGTGCCTAACTACAGTTAGGCACAATACACCACACGGAAGTTATTCCAACTTAGCACTTCATCATCAACCCATTATCGTCCCACTGCTGGGCACGGGTCTTCTCTCAGAGATGAGAGAGCATAGGCCATAGTCCACCATGCTGGCTAAGTGCGGATTGGCGGTCGGCAACTTAGTACTTAAAAGCCCTTTGATAGGACTTAGACTAATTCAATGTATCACACCTTTAGTGGGCTTTAGTGACCAATTAACATCAGGCGGCCTACACACTTGTTTGATACTTCTTTATTATAAAAACATTATTTATTTATATTATTATTTTTGATGAACTACCAAAGTTACCAATTTTAAGATCTATCAAAGTAACAAAGTATGTAAAGTCTATTTAGCTCTTGAATTAATGTATCCAGTATCTAAGGGACTGTCACCATACCTGGCTACA
Source organism: Doberes anticus (assembly GCA_018250115.1). Lineage (NCBI taxonomy): Eukaryota > Metazoa > Arthropoda > Insecta > Lepidoptera > Hesperiidae > Doberes > Doberes anticus. Next base: position 14,259 of record DWKW01000416.1, on the reverse strand, counting down.
ATGTTGCTATCTTGTTCGATTTACAAATAATGCATCAGCAATATTAATATTTGTTGGAATATAAAGTATATTTTAATTACGGGGTGTCTAAACTCTGAATGTCTTTTGTTGTTGGGTACGAAGAATTAACTGTCATTTCGACATTTCAACTTGTCTCAAAAATTTTATGTACCTGTAAATTCTGCTTTGGTTATTTAAACGTGTGGTACGTGTGTGTGGTTATTTAAATGGTGGTTGAGGAATTATATGTATGGCTCGCCTGCAGTGACAAATGCGTCTATGTCTGCCGTAAAGCAGCAATATACATTATGTATGTATTTGAAGGGTGTAGTTCGGCAGAATACATAGGATATGAGGTATTCATATTTCGTTCTACGCAGTAGCAACGCATGCACGTATGACCACTGATAGGACATGGGTCCCAGTTTAGGGATGTCCATGGGATGTGACCACCTTACGTCATGCCTAACCAGGACTGCATGCTCGTTTGCTATTCCGTTAATGTGTAAAAATAATTTTAAAACTTTATTTTAAAATACAACTAAGTTCAGGTGTGGGGTAGAAAATAATGAAATAAAACAATCATTTTATTATTAACGCATAACATTTAATATTTATAGTTCATATTTATAATACATTTCAATATTAGCTGTAAGAAGTCATGAGTGTATTCATAATAGTATGTGGTAGTGCTTGATTTTAAATTAATTTTAACATTACAAAATGGGACTTAACATTAACCTTACAGCCATTTATTTATTTTATTATGTATATTTTCCCGCGTCCCTTACACATAACATTGCCTCGTCTGAACTTTGACTTATGTACGACTGTATATTACTTATTCCTAAGTTATAATACACGTTACAGAATTCCATAAATTTTTGAGCTATACGACTTAGAACTAGACGATTCATTTTTTTATCTATATAGCATAGTGCGTAAATCTTATTATAAAACTGTGGCTTTATTATTGATACAAACAATTCGAATGAACATTTCGTTACGTGGCTATATATAAGTACTAATTCTACGTTATTCTATTGAATATTCTTATAAAGGCTGTTATTGTGTTATGTTATATTACAGTACCTTATACGTATATTAAAATAAATTTAGGAATTCTCGTGTAATATCTATAACAATTATTTGTAACATTAGTGTGGTGTTCGCTTGCATATGCCATTTTCACTGGTTCGTCTTTCTCTGTAAAAATTGTAGACCTTTTTATTTGACAGTTTACCGTGGGTAGTTCTTTATTTAAAATCAGGATAATCACAAAACATTTCTGAGATTTTCGCGCAATCTATTTTATATTCACTGTTAGTAGGTACGACTCTTACGGAGTATTTGTGATAGCTAGCTGATGCCCCGGAGACTTCGTCTGCGTGGTTAAGATTGAAATAAATTAAATTATCATTTTTGTATCTGTCACACCACTGCGTACACTTCAACCGTACCAAATTTTGTAAAATACGTCCAATAGTATCTAAGTGACGTGCGGTCAAAATACTCCTTTCTATTTGTTGTAACCAACTTCTGCTGCGGCCATACAACGGAATGAGCCCAACATTAGAACTACCTTAGAAATACATTTACTGCTTTTAATAATATTTATGATTTTAAGATAACTCACGCTTGACCAAAAATCTGTCAATAAGACAAAAAATTTAAAAACTGTCAGTGTAGATTCATTGCCTTTCATTAGAAATTACCTTTGCTATGGCATAAAGCAGCAGTTTCGTAGCGCTGCTCTGTTTCAGTGAATGTTAGGCAGACCACACTGGACATTACAACTCAGTATTCAGGCGTAGCAACGCATCCATGTACATCCTCATCCTTCGGTTCCATTTGAGGTGGGATGTGGATGTCCGTGGGCTGCCGCTCTACCGGTGGTGCCGCCACAGTCGACCCTTCGACATAAGACTTCCGCCATCATCTTCAAATAACCATTACGAATCACATAACAATGGTTGTTTTATTGAATGAGTAAGAGAGTGATAACGATCGTATTAACAATTATTTTCACTCGCGCTCGTTTAAAATTTCATGACAATAATTAAATCCTCTTTACGATACTCAGGTTATTGCTGTAACGATAATACGTACAGAGTGAATGACAATTTAAATTTCGTGTTCATTCTGATGTCAGCAAAGTTTGTACGGGATCTCGCAGTCAAAGTTTCTTATATGACTGACTGACCAATAGTTTGGTTTATAGTTCCAGCGCTCAAAGGCGCCTTCCACGTCCAGAAGCCGTAACTTCTTTGAACGGGAGGGACTTAGATGTGAAGCGCTAGAGAATCACTGATTGCGCTTAAAATAACGATGCAGCACACACACAGAGAAGAATTTGACGAAAGAAAATAATACAATGATAAAAGTTGAAAAAACCTTTCGTAAACTTCGTACGGAGTAACTTGGTGACCTGACGGTACAGCCAAGACATCCTACCGTGTATTTTCTCAGGTATCTACAGCAGACACGTGTTTATTTTGTCCCAAATAAACTCCCTACAGTAAGGTTCTCTGGAAGAGATCGCTCCATTAGCGATAAGACCGCCCATTTTTGCTTAATCTACTTTCTCCTATTTTTTGTATACATTTTTCTGTAATGTGGTGTGCTTTTGTGTGTTGTTTTTTTCATTGTGTGTCTGCCCATTCACAACAGGCCAGCGTGGTGGACTATGGCATGATTCCTTTACATCTCTAAGAGGGGATTTTTGTCCAGCAATGGGACAGTAATAGGTTAAAGATAATGGGCTTGTTTGATTTGTCTCAATTTACTTGCCCTAAATTATATCCAGGGTTCGATGACGGAAATAGTTTAAGCTTAGTTTCAAGAGCATTTAAACTCTTTAGTAAAAAACGACTTAAGTACACACTTCTGTCGTATTCTCGTTTACATTTTATCATAGCAGTTCACATTATCTAGATAGATACCAATATATAAAAATTGTCCGTCGCAATAATTCAAATTCAAATACTGCCTTATTTTAGCGATAAATGCTCTAAATGTCTAAAGCCTTAGTCCAATAATTGACGACCGATTTGTGTTATTGGAAAAATATGTAGCTTTTAACAGATTTTTCAAAAATTAGTTTACATTTTTAAAATTTATTGTCCGCTTTGAAATTCATCTTTCAACTACGAATCTAGATAAAGGACAGGTTAGATATTAATATATTAGGAAATCATTATGATGGAATGTTGCTATTGCTATGGAAATTTTCGATAAAGAAAAACGAAAAGATTTCGAGTTTTTCTACGAAAGAAAAGGTTTGACTAAAGTTAATAGTTAACAATTGACATTATACAGTCTGTTTATAGGTGTGAAAAAGGTTTAAAGTAATTTGAATTACAAAGTAAAAGTGAGCACTGTCAATTATTTTTTTATTAGTCTACAATCTTTACAAAGAAATCCGCCGTTACTTTTGACTAGAAAAGTTAAATAAAAATTCATAAAAACACAAAAATTACATGACTAATAGAGGACATTAATTACATTAATATTAACAATTTAAGAGCAAACATTACATCCACCTTATGTTGTACACTGCGCTTTCGCGACTTTATTTAACGCAACGCCTAAATTGTAACTAACAATTTGACAGTTAAACGTTTTTCATTCATTTAATAAGTTTCATATAGATGCTCATTGCCCTTTGTCAAATGGCTAATGCAGCCCATCTATAAGCCCCAAGTTAGTCCTAGTTGAGGTAGATGACAGGTATTGGTGTTGCCGAGGCCTAAGTTGGATTACCTCGTGTGCCAGTATATTGAACATTTTACGAATTTCAAAAACATCGTCGCGCAATCATTTTGCCACGGACATACGGCGATGTTGTCTCACAGTCCGACCCTTTAAGAGATATCCGTCGTTTAAATATTACGAGCTAAACACACATAGGACATTCACAATATTGCTAACTTCGTTTTGATATAAAATCTATGCGTTTTTTACATTAAATTGGAGATTTTTAAAAACTTAGATGTAAACACTAATAAAATAAGGCACACAGAAAGTCCAGAATGAAACGCACAATACGGAACCTAGGAAGATTTTTAATAGGAATTAATAAAATAATAACATTCTCTAACATTGTGTTAAGTAAGAACGAATGAAGCATACATCAGACACATAGACTAACGACTGTTTTATTTCAATCGCAACGCTTTACGCTTATGAATAACAAAGAAGTTAACGCAGCCACCATTAACACAAAAATACAGCATTACCTGTTCTCGCTTGATTATTTCAGTTCATTGTTCATAAACGAAACAAATATGTTATATTCATTCATGAGATACTGGTTTTGTTTTATAGAATTCGGTGATTTTTTAGAAAAAAAAAAAAAATCTGCTTTTGTAACAGTCGTTAGACACATTTATACTGATAAAACAGTCTGTATTAATATGTCGTAAAGTGACACTTAACAATAAATAAAATTAAAAAGCCTGCATCTTCAATATCTTTAATTATAAAATTTAATATAAACAAAGTTGCTTTTACGTTTTACTACAAAATGGTGTTACTCCTTCGTACCAACTAAATAAAATGCGTGGCAATGATAAAATTCCGATTGATTGCATCTCATTCATTCTGAGATAATACTGTAAAAAAAATTGAGATATCATTATATTGTCCGCTATTAAATTTGAAACATGAAATTTGAAACAAGTGAGATCCGTAAAACAGTTTTTTTCTTAAATCAGCCAATATGGATAACAATTTACATATCTATTTTTAATAGTGCTTCAATGAGAATTACATATTATAGAATAGTTGTGTATAAATTTGTAAAACCCGGTATACAATCGACCGACTAGTTTATCATTCACGCATCACTTATATTGTAGGACATTGAACGCAACAAAATGATCGATTTTTACACAAATAAATAAAATCTATTTTTCCTACAAAGCTCTAACCCTATTTGAGAAACAAAAAACTATACTATAGACTGAAAGTTTATAACTGTATTTACATCTAATCGTGTTGGAAGCTCAACGCAAATTTCATGTGACTTACTACTTAATTTTACATTTTTCTCTTAACACCTAATTAAATACATTATGAATAAACATGAAGGGGAAATTGTATAAAGAACTAACAGAAACATCATAAATAATGAATAAGCTATTACGCAAGAACAATCGAAATAAATCAAAGTCATGATGGAATAAAAGCGCGAATGTTTTATAGTAGAGGTACATGAAAACGATAAATAATACAAAAACTTACAAAAGCACGAAAACAATGGCGTACACAATGGAAAAACAATAATATCTTACGTCACTTTTGGAAGACGTCTGATTAAACATGCAAATACTCCTAACTTACATAATATAAGTATTCATAAGTATAAAGAGTTTTATCATAATATATGTTAAAAGACACGACTGATACGACAATATCTACAAATAAGACGATGATAATAATAAATGATAGTGATCGTGCAATTAAAAAATTTTAAACAGTGTGATAGAAGAATGCTATACGAAATTCTAGACTTCGATGAACCTAATTATAAAGCGTTACGGATTATCTGTCGATTTCTTTCGAAAGAAAAGCTTAAAATTACAAGTGATACACCTTAAAAAACAGACGTCACAAAATTTTGACATAAATAAAGTCGAGCGAACTATCGCCAATATTTATTGCTGAATGATATTTCCCATCGGATAAAGTAAATATTTAACGCACCTACGACGTATATCAACTACAATACTAATTTAGCACTAAAGGTACTGTGAAAGGAACGTAGAAAAATAATTGTCAATTTAATTATTATTTAAATTTCTATGTTGATCTGCTATATGTACATGTCAACATTTCGGTTAAGTTGATTTCTTAAAATTACTGACAGCCATGTGATAGCTGACTATGAGTTCGCAGCCCCAACACCTGATGTAGACAAAAGTGTTTTTTTTTCGTTCAATAATATTAAATAATAAAAGTATATTAAATCAGTAAAATAATTGAAATACAATCGAAATTAGGACAATACAAATTTTTGTAAACTCATGACATTCGAATTTAATAACTAAAATAATTTAAAAAATATAAATATTTATTAAGGTACGACTAGTACTAGTAGTAGTAAAATCGTCGTAACTATTTGTAACTGTATTAAAATCGGATTAACGGAAATTATTATATCGATTCCTCAACAACGACAAAAAATCAAACGACTTTTATTATGAAACAGAAAACCGAGTTGCAACAAATTTATCTAGCACCTAAGTTTCGAGCTGACCCATTCGTCGACTAACTCTAAAAACATTGAGAAGCTAATTATATTTCTTAGGACTAATATATATTATATTACGTACCCATTATTAGTTACTTATTGACAATTTAATACATAATTCTCTAGCTTGTCGAATTATTGTTAGTAATTTTTTTACCTATCTACCACCGAATACGACAATACTACTTCGCTTACCCGTTTATCACCCGAATCATATAGACATACACGTCTGTAAAAAACAATAACTTACCAACACACGAACGTAAAGTCGTATCAGACATAGAACAAACTTAACAGGGAAAATGAAATGTAAATCTACAAAGATGTCTTTGAGACAGTCATAACAATGTACAACCAAAGTTACTGATCACAGAAAGAAAAGTTTTTAGTAGACTAAGTTAATGAGCTACCATTAGACACTTGCCTTACTGTCGACAATCGATGACTTGTAATAATAACTCATAAGAAGGATTTAATACGATTCCATAACAATTTTTTTTCCAACGTAGTTTATTCAAGTAGTCATATTTATTTTCATTTACAATAGACAGACACAAAAGAACCGTTATTTAGTGTAAGGGCCGGTGTGCATACTAAGTAATATTTTTTTGTTGTATTGGTCTAAATTTCAAGATCTTTTCAGTTTCGGAAAAAAATTACCATCAACTATCTTGAGGCCATTATAAACATTGACATTAAAGCAAGTGCTTACCTGGATGAAAGCGAAAACGATCCAACAGCAAGACGATGAGAAGAAATTGAAGATAATCTTACCCAAACTTCCATTCATACACCTCAAAGGGTTATTAATCGTTGTATTTACTCAGCTCATCCAGTTTCAACGTCTACCTCGAATTCGTAACCTACTAAGTTAAATACATCTTTCAGGACTTGTTTGATCACGACCGAATAGGAAACTATTGAACATCACTAAAACGAAACAGTACAAGCCTTAGTTAGATATTATAATTATGTAATTCAAATTATCATTTACCCATAATTGTCCCACTACTGGGCGCGGGTCTCATTGCAACGATGAGATGGTTTTAGAGAATAAGCACGTAATTTAGAAACAATGAAATACACATTTTTGTTATATTGTAAATCTGACAAACAAGCAGACGGGCCACCTTATGGTAAGAGGTCACCGTAGCCTATGGACAGAAGCAACACCAAGGGTATCGCCAGTGCGTTGCCAAATATATTAATTTCAAAAAATTTGAGGTGCGTGACTGGATTGGAACCCCGACCCACAAGAGCGGAAGTTCGAGATTCTTAACCAATAGGCTATTACTCACTCATTATAATGTGATTCAAATATATAGCCTTATTTTGATGCTAATTTGGTATTCTAGCGTAATGTCATCTCTAATACTCGAGAATTACCACAGGACTTTTAACCTCTGCCGCCAGAGGTATTAAGATATTATGTTCAAAGAAATACCTTACATATTATGTTGTACCGTAAGTAATAGCAAAAAAATTAACATTAAATTTAAATTTTTCAATTAATATCAATCGTTAGGACGCAAACTATCAATAAGAAAAAAAAAATATTTAAATAAATTCGATGAAAAAATCTTGATGCAACGCTCACTCAGTTGTTATCGAACAAGTCCGCACATAAAAGTACTCATTCTTTCAAAATAACAGTCGAACATTCGACAGATATTGAAATCTGCTTTCGACATTGAATTACGTTCAATCCACGACTACACTTAACTTCGAACTGCATGTTTTCAGACACGTCAATATTTACAATAATGTTAATACCGTCCTTATTGACCGAATTTCAGTACTTATTCAAACCGTCGTAACATTCACTAAACAATTATTCTATAGTGTTTTAGAAAATCTAACTATTTTTAATTATTTTATTTTGCAGTCATATAAAAATAACAACAGACCGTTTATTTTCTAGCAATTACCTACAATCAAACATCGGATGATCACGGAACAGTGTTGTAAGCCTGTGTACCTAACTAATCATTATTACTATTATTGATAGTCGTATTAATACTAAATTGGTGTGTATTTCGGTGCGTGCAATAGCACATTCCTACTTTCAATAAACCGACGTGACAGTGTACCTTATTAAAAAATTATTTTATATCAATAATGTGAACAATTCCATCCAAAAATTCCATTGAAGATTTATATGGCTAATAACGGCCCGAAGACGAAACACTGAGCGTTAACATTGTTCAAGTAGCAGTAAATAAATACGTGGAAGAGATCACGTGATCAGGGACCAATAAGAGGCCGGCCATTTATCAGGCGCGTGCTCCCATTCGTCACTGCTGCGGGCCGCAATATCACGTTTACACTACTTGCACTTAGTACGCTCAGAGCTGTTTACTAGCAATGGATGTGACTTCCAATAAATGACAGAGCTAATAATTTACTTTTCCAACCATTAGCGAGCTTCTCCGCTGTAACAGCGACCGTATTCCACAAACTACCGAGTTTACGTACCCTCTAATCTACACTAGCTCAGTGTACGCAATTACGACACAAACAGCTATACACATTCAATAACACTTATAATTATTAATACGAATCACACGAAACAGTTTGAATTATTTTACTATAACCATCCCTGTTTTCCTCTCTGCTCGCTATGGTTTTTTTTTAATATGAATAACCTCTGAATTAACTAGGTAATCATTATCTAATAAACATTATCATGAGTTACTTTGACATATCAAATACGCGGCTCGAAATTTTTTTTTTACAACACATGCTACGTTACCCTACAAATGGGTCGAGAAGATGTAACACGCTTAACGCGTAAATGATACAAATAATGATACGTACAAACTACTAAATAAATTTGAAGAATGAGCTATGTATGGGAATAATGAACGAAATAAAACATCTAATATCGAATCTAGTCTAGATATAAATAAAATTCAAGATAATATCTAAATTTCGTTACAGACTAATGTCACAATCTTTAACAATGATTTTAGTATCTAAAGACGTGTAGTTGTAAAGTGCCGATAAGTGAGTAAAATACTTTACAATCGGTGAAAATCGTGAGAATACAAATTAGGAGAAGAACCTTGTGTACTAAATTTACCCTGTACTCTAGGATTATCAGTGAAAATACGGTTAATATTAGTGTACGGAAAACACTTCGCGCCTTTTCGATCGCGATAGGCCCGAAGGTTCGACATGCTTCAGTCATTGCTTTGAGGGAAAGCATCCTTTGATAATAAACGTCTCAGAATTAATATTCAAGCGAAATCCGAAATAAGTAAACAGTAGCTCTTAGAAATAAAAGTCAGTTACAATAATTGGCTTATAGTCCGGAACTATTTTAACTCTGTTGGCAATATTTGGCACTCCGTTTCAAAATTTAATTAAATATGTTATCAAACTATCTAAGAATATCGAATTTTATAAAAATGTACAATTGGCAGTCAATTGTGTTATGAATATCAACTATAGTTAAACAATATCACCGTCTCGACATGACGTGAATATTAACACTATATTATTGGCAATACGATAATGTTTTTCTTCAATTTATGACTCTTAGTTTTTACCTAGTATATTATCTACAGTCCCTTATTTTTTTATTAGATCTACTGAGAAATTATTAGCATTCGTCAATTTATCGATATTGTCCTTATGATTTTTACGCGAGTACGTAGTTTATAAAATTCTAAATGTATATAATAATTTGAATTATTTCAGTTAAATAAATCGCCAATATAATCTACATGTCCGACTTCCATCGAGGACGTCCACAAAACTATTATTACAATCGACACTATTTAATATTCGATTGAATAGTATCTTTTTACAATACCTAAAAATGACGAAATTGAGCTCGATTTATTCGAAGTAAATCTTATAACTAAACGATACAAATTGTTAACATTTCGTAAACTTAACACGATCTACCGCAAGAAATGAACACATCCTAAAGTTAACTGTACAACGATTGTGCGTTCACATTAAATAATTATTGAAAAAGGAAACCGACGAACATAAAATACATATAAAAAAACGTTACGATCGCTTAATAGGTATAATACGATTACAGCGTTTCTAATATAAAAATAGTTATGGCGGATCCGGCGACAACACAAAACAGCCAGGTCTTAAGGTTGCTCCATTCCCGACTACCGACGGACACAGTCTCGCGTTCGAGTTTATTATATAAAAAGACGGCTTTGGACACACTTGCGGCGTGCGTACGTCCCGCAGCGCGACGGGCGCTTGGCACCACACTGAGCACAAAACACGTAAAACACGTCCTCGCCTAGTAGTTCCCATCTGGGAGTTTTACATGGATCATCCATGCCACCACATAACAATGAGCTCCCAGAACGTCTTCGGCGGCGAGTGGCCGAAGACGTAAGACGAATTTCAGAGACCCGGGTCGCCTTCAGATCCCATTTTCAGCAGCTCCAATTTCTTTTTGGCAATTTTCGAGTACAGGATATCGATTGGCTTTGAGTTGTCGTAGAAAGTAGGTGCTCTGAATATAATCATGGCCGTCCCGACGACGCACGCTATCGTGAACAAGAACAGAAAAATTCTGTCCAGGACCATAGCCACGTACTTCCAGTCATCCTCCACCTGGAACACACGTACAAGTACATAGAAACAGAAACAGTAAACATAAGCCTGTAATCTGAAATATACTTACACTCTCAAATTTGTCTTTATTTTTTACATGCTGCGCTATAAATCTGGAACCTTCTATTGTCTTTTCCATTTCTCTTACGTAAGGTTTTTCTAGAGACGGACTGCTATCATCAAGGTCTAAGTGACAGGGGGATCCAGGAGAGGGAGAGAATAACTCATCGTCACCTCCTGGTGGTGGAGGAGGCGACGGAGGCATGCCCGGTAAATCATACTCTTCGCAGCCCCATTCCTTGAACTTGCCATCCAACTCGTCTCCACCAAAAACGTCCGTGAGAACCTAAAATATTTAGGAATTTTAATAAATAAACTAAGGGTGACGTAAAATGCAATCTTAAAAGTCAAGATGATATCAGAATCAATGAACATTTATTTGTAATGTAGGAAGAAATAGGAGAAACATTTAGAATGAAAATAAAGGTGGATTCGACTCAATAATGAGAGCCTGAGGGGCTTGAAATACCCAGAGATTAAAATGTCAGTTGGCGTTCCGCGGGATCGGTGTATCGACGTGGCTTAAGCCAGAGCACAATTAGGCTGGAGTGGAGGTCTCGGTTTCGGGCCGCGTCTGCCGGCTCGTATATCGCGATCCGTCCGCAGCCACCAGGGGAACATAAATAACGGGGGCGGCGTGCGCTCGTTAAGCCCGCCGGCGTTGAGTAATAAAGGAAAATCGAAATGGAATGAAATTGGGCTGGAAGCGATATTTTCGCGATACACGCCGAGTACAATGAATTTAGAATACCGTTGAAAGGAGCATTTCCCAAAAGAGTCCTACGGTTGAGGACAATTAAAATGGTTATTGTGAGAGCTGCTTCAACTTGGTTGTAGCGTTTTGTTTGTATTGAATCCGTTACAATGGATAATGTTTTGAATAAACGAAATTCGATAAGAAAAGGCGCCCTGATGTTTTTGTTTCTAAATCCGGACAAAGCTCCGCTAGTGGGGGGTTTTTCTTTTATAATTTAATTAAAAGCAATATGAAGTGGCTCGGTGTGAAATGCAAGAAGTAAATTTTAATGAAATTCTTTCAAAGTTTGGTAGAATTCTGCTATGTCTGTAAGTAGATAGTAAGCTTACTAAGCGCTTACCTACAAATATTTATTATTCCTTACCTCAGTCGGCTTATCGTCGTCATCGGGTTCTTTCTCAGGTCTCTGTATACATAATACTTTAGGTAATACATCTATAAAGACTTTGCGAACCCATGGGGCCATATGATGAGTAACAGGCGACCTAAAATTTACATTTAGCACCACGATAGTGACAACTACAGATAACGTGACTAGCATCATAGTAAACAACAAATATTTTCCTAGTAAGGGAACAGTCAGCGATGTAGGTGGAATAATTTCTGCTAATAGTAAGAAGAACACGGTCAAAGAGAGCAAGATTGAAATACATAGCGAGATCTTTTCTCCGGAGTCTGAGGGTAAGTAGAAGACGAGGACAGAGAGGAAAGAGATGCCGACGCAGGGGATAATAAGGTTGACCGTGTAGAAGAGAGTTTTTCTTCTGAGAGTGAGGTTGAAAATTATGTCGGGGTAGGGTTCTTCACAGCACGAGTAGAATTTTTCGTTTCGCGTCGCCGGTACGCGCATGATGTCCCATTCAACCGAGATGTAGTATTCTGACAAGTCGATGCCCATTTCTATAAGCTCCGAGTCCGGCGTTTGCTTCAAGTGCCGCAAGTCCACCTGAAGCAAAAGTTACGGTCAAATAATTCAAATAAAAATTTAAACAAATATTGTCACAATATTTACCTACTATAATTAAAGTTTGTGTTTCAAAGTTTTGAGTTTTCGGCTTAGCACGAATATGAAACAGTTTTTAATTTATTTATATACTCTTTCATGTACCTTATTAAAACAGATACAATTGGCGGACTGTGTAGGTGTATAATAAATAGGTGTAATAATACTGATAAATATCATCATCATCAACCCATTATTGTCTACATTAGAAGGTTTAGTCCATTGTCCACCACGCTGGCCAAGTGCTGATTGGCGGACTTCAAGTGCCTTTGAGAAAATTACGGAGCACTCTCAGGCATGCTGATTTCCTCACGATGTTTTCCTTCACCGTTACAGCCAGTGCTAGTAGTAGTAGTAGTAGTACAATCTATACTTATCACAATAATCTGCATTGTTATCGTTAAATAAATACAAGAACATGATAACATTATTATTTATTTGGTATTCTACCCAACATTTTATCTCAAACAACAATCTAAGGTGCGAACGAGATATAAGATTGTAACAATCCCTTGTGAACCTTGAGATAGGCGCTATAAGGCGCAGACGTGGGCTAAACCTTATTTATGTGAAACTGGAAGAAGAACAGATTTATTGGCTTCCTCACTTCGATGGATGGTTGCTTTAACATTCCTATTTCTGTAAACTCCATTCCAAACTTTTTATCATATCCCTTACCTAACACTCAATATTTCTGATCGACTGTATTATTTATTGGAACCCAATAAACATACTTCTGACACTGTATCAGAAGTGTTTTCATACAAACAATGTCGATTACATTTTTGACGAAAATATTTTAAGGGTTGAATGCATAACGAAAGTGAGATTTCAATTATGTATGCGTTTTTATAAAAATATTTCACATTTTGCTTCGTCTGTTTTATCCGTCTTCGCCTAAACATTTTCTGGGGCAGCCATTCGTAAAAGTCCAGGATGCCATGAATATTGCAGTGCACGTAAACAAATATTTGTTTTTATTTTACTACAACAGTGATACATCTGCATTTCAAAGTCTAAGAAATATTTTTATTCTTGTAGCCATGCGTAGCGTATAGCCATGTAAGACACGTGAAATATAGTTCAAACTATTTTAATATCGTAAGCAAGGTCGTATATCTCAGTATTTAAATAATTTTTGATTAATTTATTTTATTATTATTTTTCGATACATTTTTAATAAGTTTCGGAAGTTACTCAAAAATATTACAGTAGATACCTAAGCAACAATTTTTTTTTTCGTCCTGTCGACATATCTAGCCTTAATTTCTTCTTTTGTTGTTACATCATTCTAGAATTATATTCTATGATATCTGATATCTACTATCCCAAATTTCTGATGGCAGTGCAGGAAATACAAATTACACATTTAAAAAATAATAATTTTTAGGTCAATCAAGAAGTAATTCACCACAATTTGCAGACAGTAAAACGACTTTTAATACAGGTATCGAACGAGAAAGAGAATAAGAGAGAGATATCTAGTGCACCGTTCTTTAAAAAGTATGGGTCGGGGCAGTTTTGGCCCATTTTACGAAATTATTAGACCACCTGTTTTTTCTTCAATATCTTCTTCTTGTCCGATATATTATC
>DWKW01000415.1:0-17142 GCA_018250115.1 Doberes anticus | reverse complement strand
TTATTATTGTCTTCTATACATAATGTACTTACATTTTTAATTTCAAGAAATGTTATGTCAAATATATATCAACACTGCTATCAAATTATAGCAGGGGCATGTATGTCTGTCTGGGCAGGGGGACATTAGATATTTTCTTAAATGCAAACTGATATCGATTGGATGGTGGTAGAGTCTCGAAGGCTCGCCTGCGTCGGTACCACTATTTCTTCCGTAAAGCGGCAGTGTGAGAATTGATGTGTTTCGGTGTGAAGGGTGTGGCTAGGCAGAAGATACTGTCCGGTAAAATTTAAAATATTAAGACTTGCACGACACTGCACTAAATGCACCAGGCCGACAAATCTTGCCGACAAATCGACAAACAGGTCATCGTGTATTCGACCCCGCCGCGTTGGAAAAACCAAAGAAGACCGCTTCAATCTGACCAATCAGCGATGATAAAAAATTGACGTAATAAACTCCAGGCACAGAGTATGCATACTGGTACAATACCCGCCACAGAGTATGTATGCGTACTGGTCTATTGTACTTATACTTGTACCATAATCCCAGGCGTAATAGGAAACGAAATATTAAGTTGAAACGGTTTAATAGTAATAAAAGTTTGATTGGATATAATTTTTGTTATGTTTTATTTTTAGGTATAATTTTGAAGTTTTATTTATATTACAATCATAACTATGTTACTAAAACATTACACCTCAAGTATGTTTCGTGTCTATTCAAGACTAGAGTGAGGCATCTCCAAGGCGTGCTGTGTCATAGTTAAATTGCATCTGGTCTTGCATTGCATCTCTATCCAAGGTGACATAGAAAGTCATCTAATGCAATGGAATATAATCAATATGTTTTGGTATGACATAAGCTAAAGAAACGTCACGTGATGTAGCGTAACGAAATTCGAATCGGTGGCCAATGACCGTACCATACTATACTACCATACCGACTACCAATCAGTCACACGTTAAAGCATTTATGGATATGGCAACGCCTGGAAGCGATTACCACTGGGCTCTCAGATGTTGAATGCAGTCACGATATACATTTTTATATAAACAAAATAACAAACGAGCATAGACGCCATTTGATGATAAGTGGTCACTGCTGCAGCCTATGGACTTCCACATCAAACCTCAACTAGGACGGAAGTCCTATCTGAGGTTGTGTGTGTGGATACGTAGTCCTGACGACTAAGTTGGAATGCCTCCTGGCCATTGTCTTCTGCCTAACTACAACCCTTCAAACCGAAACATAGCATATCTCACATAGCTTTACGTTAGAAATAGGTGCAGCTGTGGTACCGCCGTAGAGCAGCCTTCGACCTAAGACTCTACCACCGTAGAATTTAATGAGTTAAATTTATTCACCAAATTTAATAATTTAGTTTTAATACCTAAGGTTTCAATGCAATCATTTAGGGCTCACTTACGGAGCACCATCGCATTTACATCTATGAACGACAAAGCAGATATACTCCGGCCTAACGAGTAAGGTTGACGAGTCCATGAACTGTGACCGTCAGCAACCCGATATTGTCCCACTGCTGGACATGGGTCTCAATCACGCTATCAAGTGTGGATTGGCGGGCATGAGTATACGAAGCCCCATTTTACCGTCTGCTTAATTAAACGATTAATTATTCGCATACATAATCCTCGTTAATGACGTGCAATGATCACATTAATTGTCATTATATTGTTTTATCTCTCCAATGCAGAGATCGTTTCGTATGAAACTACCCTTTTTGAGGTACAAATGTACCCTTATATAACTCTTACGTAACTCAACAAAATAAATAATATTTTTTGAAGTCCACAAACGATGATGCGGTATCATCCCCACTCAATAAACATTCAATAAAGTTTCACACTCGTAGCCCACGCTAGGATTTCGGATTCGTAGGTCCTTTAAACACACACATACACACACAAGAACACAGCAACGGTTTTAAATTTCTGCCCTGCTAGGAATCGAACTCAGGAACGGCAGACGGTGCCGGTCCTTTCTAATTTGCATACCTCCTTTTTAATGTCAGCGGAAATGAAAAAAGTTGCAATTTTCTTACGATACCAATGGCAGAGTAATAGTCAAATTTCATAAAACAATAACACACTTTATACAGAAAAAAAATTACAACTTTAAGCAAATTGGATCTTACGACCGGTTGAATTCAAGTCCAAACTTTTTGAATTTACAAACATAACTTATATAATTATTATTTGAATGGTTATATGCATTACAATCCAATTCCAAATTATTCTTGTCTCAATGAATTACAGCACTAAGAATAAAGTAATGTGGCTTGGCAAGTGTTTCCTAATTAAAACGAATAACCAATGTCTCGCCTCATCAATTTCAGACTTCTTCGACATTAGTTGCACGGCGCATCTTCGTCTTCGCCATTCGTACTAGTCCTAATTAGGCAACGCGAAAATTGCCGAGTAACATTTTGGCTCATCCAGACACTTCAATTATGCACTAATTCATCAAATGAGCGAGCCTCGATTTCCGAAGGTCATATGTCTGTCTCAAATTAATTGTATGGGAAAGAGAGGGACAAAAAATGTGGCATTCGGAAATCAAATGAGCGGACGATTGAGTCCAAAATGTATATAATATGACGATGGAACGTAACTTTCGGCGATGTTTTTTTTATGTTAGCAGAATAGCAAACGAACGACGAAACGTTGTGTGTGGATGCGTGGGTCCTGAGGACTACGTTGGAATGCCTCCCGTCCAGTGTCGTCTGCTAACTACACCCTTCAATCCGAAACACAGCAGTTCTCATACTGTTGCTACCACCATTAAATACTACATAAATATAAATTGTCTGAACAAATCCAATGCACGATGCATTGGATTTTTGGACGAAATTTTATTTATAGCGTTTCTGCTGAATTCAGGTCACCACTACAAATAATCCAAAACTGATATAACGAAGGAATTGAATACAAACTTTAAAAAAACGAAACACAATATATATGTATGTATACATACATGAATAAGTCCAATGTGTGGCATAAACAAATTTTCTATATATATTTATTTTCTATATCTGATGGTGGTAAAGTCTTAGGTCGAAGGCTCGCCTGCGGCAGTGGGAGAACTACTGTGTTTCGGTTTGGAGGGTTTAGTTAGGCGGACGACACTGGACGGGAGGCATTCCAACGTAGTCCGTCCTCAGGAATAGCAACGCATACACACACAATTTCAGGTGTGGATGTCCATAGGCTGCAGCACTAAACATCAGGTGTGTGGATGCGTTGCTACTCCTGAGGACGTTTGAATGTCTCCCGTCAAGTGTCATCTGCCTAACAACACCCTTCAAACCGAAACAAAGCAGTTCTCACACTGTAGCTTTACGGCTGTAATAGGTGCAGCGATGTCATTGAGGAGATTGTTTTAAACATTCAACAATCGGTAGAAAATAGACAATGACATTACATCTATTTCAGTCCAGAGGCAGGAAGCCGCGTAAATTGCCAAAATGTCCGCCCTTGTGTTGTCAACGAAATTACATTTTTCATTTCAGATGACGAAATGTTTTAATAAATGTGTTTTTAAACGCAGCTGTGATTTACGTCATAGTAAAAAATGTAATTTTCGTGGTAATACGATTTTAGTGTCCAACTACGATAAGTGGATACTGCAGCGACATGTGTAACGGTCATCTAGGTAATAATAGACGTAGACTTTCTTTCTTTTTCAACCTATCATTACTGTCCCACTGTTGGGCACGGGTCTCCTGTTAACTACTGAATATTTTTGTTATTGTAAAGGAGTAGCTTGAGCTTGCAAATGAGCTTGCAGCCCACCTGATGTTAAGTGGTCACTTCAGCCCATGGTCATCGGCAACCAACCTAAAGTAGGTCCGAAGTCCTAGCTGAGATCGTACGTCGTAGGGTATTCCTGAGATCTAAGGTGGATTTTTTTTTTATTCAAACGGAATAGCAAACTACCGTGCAGATCACCTGATGTTATGGACATCCGGACCAAATCTCAAGTAGGACGGAAGTCCTATCTGACGTTGTATGTGGAAGCGTTGCTACTCCAGAGGACTAAGTTGGAACGCCTCCTGTCTAGCGTATTCCGCCTAACCACACCTTTCAAAGCAAAACACGGCAAAGCTCACACTGCTGCTTTACGGCAGAAATAGGCAGCAGTGGGGGAGCCCATGGCGAGCCTTCGAGTTAAGACTCGACCACCATCAATAGGTCTACAGCAACTACAGCTTTTCACGGCTCGCCATAAAATCTTCGACATGCAAGCTTGAAATGAATTGAATCCTAGACAATTGGCTAAATATCTCAAGTGTCATCTGAGAATCGAACAAATCAATTTCAATATGGTGATGACATCATTGGAATACCCAATGAATAAAAATAAAAAATTCGATAAAGCTTAACCATTATCATACACCTAGTATATTTAAAATAAAGCTTTTGATTTCTGTAAAGTATAACAGTCAGGGTTCAAATATATGACTGCTTCTTAATTCTGTGTGTATTAGAAACTAATTATCACTGGCTTTAACGGTGAAGGAAAACATCGTGAGGAAACTGCATGCCTGAGAATGCTAAATAATTTTCTCAAAGATATTATACAGATACGTATCAGTAAAGTACAGAATTATCGAAAACGTTTTAAAATATTGTGTAAAATTAAAATTGTAAAACATGTCGGCTACTAAGAACTATTTTAGAATATAACTAGACATATTGACTGAGACAAGAACGAGAAGTGCAGAAGACGCTGAATGGATACAATAAGTGATATTATAATGACAGAACGTTTACCAGGTAAATCCCCTGATCGTACGGACGGAACATCAAGTCTACTTAGTTATGTAAGGTTTCTCGTCTGTTAATCCTTATTCTAATTTTGTAATGTATGAATTTATTTTAAAAAGAAAACGAAGGCGGAGACAGTTGGAAAAACAGAATTCACAAAATAATAATAATGCGATTGACCAAAATTTGAGATATGGAAAAATGTAATGCAGTAAACAAATCTTGTACACAAGATGCGGGTTGAATTTTTTGACAATAACTTGATTATTGGTAATTTTTTTAAAATTGGGTCACCGCCATTTTCAAAGTAGGTATAGGTATAGGCTTGACCTATTTTCAATGGGTGGTAACATTTTTGGGCCATTGATTTTTGGGCCAAATCTTAATGAGGTCCTTCTAGAATTGTGGCTAATGACGAGTTACAAATTAAAATAATTATTGAAATTCATAATAATTATTTGCCATAGAATATACCTGGTACAACACTTTTCTCAAGCTGTTCTATTAGAAATAATTTTACTCTGTTGTTTAAACTCCATTACACTACTTATTTAATTAGCAAACAATTAAGAATCGTGTCTCGCATTTAAAATAAATTGTGTACTTACATAGATGTTTGCTAAGATATTTGGTAAACAAATCGAATTACTTACTGAATCTTTAACCATTTGTGGCCTAGCAAAAGTTTTTAGATTTATCTTGGTCACTAAATATTATGTGAAATGTTTAACTTACTTGAGATTATATTTCTAAAGGTACATACAAATAATTACTAAATAAACTACATAAATAACAATTTTTTTAACAAATAAATTTAACTCTACAACGCGTGTACCATTTCAATGCCAAGAGACCAGTTATAGTTTTAACGGTTTTTGACATTTTTTAAAAATATTTACGATTAATGTGAAGTATTGTTATGTATGTAAGTATTAGTATGTGTAATTGTATGTAGTATTGAATGTTGTATGTAATCTGCCGATACAAATATCGGTACATAATAATCATAATTATCAAAACGCTTTTTGAAAAAATATGATGTTTTTTGCTCGTTTTTTCCGAAGATATTGATCATCGGATGATTTAAATATTTATGTAATAACTAAAAATAACTCGGTTACTAAGCTTTTATAAATATCAAGTTTTTTTTTATGAACAAAATTTTAAATTACTCACATTTCGATAACACGGACGTTGCCAATTTGTCATGCGCTTCAATCTCCTAATTTTCAACGTCCTCCAAAACTAGTTTAACACATAATTTAGAAGTATATAACCATACAATATATATCAATCATACATTACAGAACAATCTTGACAATTAATTCTCACTTTTAGTTTTTTCACATTGAACTTACGTCTAAAATTATTTGAAAAAACTCAGATATTTTTTAGGGCACTAGAACATGTATATTTTCATCACAACACTTCACAAATATGTACTTCGTGTTTACGAAACTCATTTTGTATATCGTCGTATTTTATGTACGCGCTCCACGAAGGCCATGTGCAACCACATAGCACGAAGTTCGCGCGTCGACTGCCGGCGTGATGGACGCGAACGTTGGATGGATCAGTACAGCGCACCTGTAGAACATACCTTTTCTTCAAAATCCGATTTTTTTGTAACTTTATAAATCTGAGAATTAACTTTAACCTTAATATCTATAAGATCAGACTTTTTTCACAGGTCTTTCTGAGCTCTATAACTTTTCTCTAGAAGGTATTCATATACATATATCACCGTTTAGGCAGCGTTCGGGAGATCCGTTTCTAGTGGTATCTACACTTCAAGTGTATTTTTATAAGATATAGTCGCCAAAAAAACCTATGGACATGTTGCTACTCCTGAACTAAGTGGATTATATTTTTAAATCTTCTGTAGCATTCGTTACTTGGATAATTCTTAATATTGTGTTGAGAGTCCTATTACAATAGGTTCAGCCGTTACAAGACAAAAAACAGGCAAACTGAAAAATATCATCAGTTCTTTCAATCAAATAGACATTTCAATTTTATTAATATGTACAGTATAAATTTGCCATATTTTGATTAAAGTACAAAAATGAAATGTTTTAAAATCTGCCTTTCGGACTGGTATTGCTGATCAGGCATATTAGATACCTATATCATGTTATTCTGAATTATTGTTGTAAAGGTAGCGTTTTTTGGGTTTCCAGTGGAACTGTAAAACTGGATGATTCAAAAGTGCTGTTTTTATTCATAAATAGCTATCGCCCGCGACTTCGTTCGCGTGTTCTTCAAAATATTCCCGCTCATACGCTGCAATCTTCCGCTAAATTATATGAAATTCATACATTGATTTGTTGCGACGACTTGCGCGCCATCTATCGTACGTTGAATCTATGGTTTAGGAACGCATAAAGTATAAATATACAAACATTAATTTTACATGTACAGATAATCTTGATTATATTTAACCTCACACTAACATGTATTCTATCTGAGGTTGTACGCGGATACGTTGGTACTCATGAGAACTAATTTGGCACGCTTCCTGTCTTATGTAGGTCACATAAGGCCTAACCTCACTCTTAAATAATATCGTGAGTGATAGCCACTAGTTAAGCATCTCGGCCCCGCTACTTTGGGTCGAGGTTCAAATCCCGGCACGCACCTTTAATTCCCGAAATATTGTCTATTCAAAATTTTCGAAATTACGCTCGTATTATGAATTAATTATCACTCGATTTAACGGTGAAGGAAAACCTCATGAGGAAACCTGCATGCCTTAGAGTTCTCCATAAACGTTCTCAAAGGCATGCGAAGTCCGCCAATCCGTACTTGGCCAGCGTGGTGGACTATGGCCAAAACTCTCTCATCTCTGAGTGCTCAGCAGTGGGACGATAATGGGTTGATGATGACGATGATGACAGTTTTAAAACAGAAACATAACAAATCAAATGATATAAATATGGTAGTGATGCGCTGGTGCTACCTACACCACCGACGACCCTTAGATTTTTTCCTCCGAGAAGTTATTATTAACTTATCTACCTGTAATCATATAGTGTTAAAGGACAAAGCAATGAAGACAACAAGTCTAAGTGGTCACAGTTATCAAAAACAGACGAGTTTATCTTTCTAAAGTATCGTGTTAAATTATAAGACCTTGACATCAGTTATTAATAGAAAGTTTACCTTGAAATAATGTCTTTATGGACGGGCGGGCGTAATTACCGCAATAATCTTCACATGGCCCTGTCAGATATATTATAATTTTCAGATGTTGCTGATTAACGAAGCGCTTCACGAGTGAATTAGTTTTATGGTCATTACTGCTTAAAATATCTTTGCGCATTGCTTTGTATAGGAAGCACTTAATAAGTCTTCTCGTCTACTACTATATTGGTAGGTGGTAGAACTAAGTTCGTCCGGGGAGGTACCACCGTGACACCCAATTCTGCCGTGAAGCAATAAAATGCAGTTATATTGTGTTTCGATTTGAAAGTTGTGGATGCCGGGATAACAATTTTTCATGCGAAAATCCTAGTCGTCAGGATTAGCAACGCATCTGTGTTTGACCTTTACAGGGATTCGGCACTGTTTGGGCTTGGAAGCTGTTTGGGGTAGCCTGTATGCTCAGTTGTTACTCTTAAAACATAGAATAAAAAATACCTACGCTAAGCTTAATATGGTCACAATTAAACGTTGAAATAAAACTTAAAAAGCAGTGCTAGTCTAGAGGTTAAGAAAATCTTCTACCGGTGGGTGTGGTTTTGAATCCGAGAATACTGCACAAATTTTTCGAAGTAATTTGGATATTAGAAACGAATTATCACTTGCTTTGCGGTGAAGGAAATCCTCGAAATCTTCATGCCTGAAAGTTCTACAATATTCTTAAAAACATGTACCAACAGGCAATTGGATTTTGTGGTACTTAGACCTCATCCGCGTACGACCTCAAACAGGATCTCGGCTTTATTTGATGTTATATCGAATGCCCATGGGATGCAGTGATCAATTAACATAAAAAGGCCTGTATGCTACTCTTTTATAATAAAAACCAATGCATTGGACAACTGTCAAAACGCATTCAGTCCTTACCTGATATGCATACCAACGGGAAGTTTTGTAGCTTGAAGTATGCCTACTAGTCCTCTTGGTAAATGATAAAAAAGCTTGTGATTGTACTTAACTATTGCGTTTTTTGAAACTCAAAAAATGTTCAAGCATTATTCGATCTGATTTCAGAAGAGTACCGAGAATAGCTTCACTCCTGTTCTTTTTCTATCGGTCAACCATTCTTAAGCCCGACGGTTTTATTAATTGTATGTATGTATATAGGTGGTATCTTATAATGAAATAAACATTTAATTTTTAATTTTGCATTCTAATAAAGAAAGTTTTTGTCTCCTTTGTGGCATAGATTTCAAGACTGTCTCAAGGCCCCGTTAATAGTCAATATACGTTCTCCAAAGTAAAATCTAAAAGGCGCGTTATGTAAATCTTTATATTCCATCACGATTTTTTGTACGAATGTAAAAAACACTATTTATTCCAAAAGAACACTCCTAATTTCATTATAATATTCATCTTTATTTTGTGATCAAAGGAAAAATTTCCATAAATCAGACTTAATAGATTCTAACGTGTAGTTAAACGTAAAAACATGCGATATCGATATTAACTCATGAACAGGTAGTTCTATTATCGAATTGGAATCAAAGCGTTGATGGACGAATGTAGTTGGAAAAATGAAGCCATTTCCACCATAATTTGTAGCGAAGCTCACGCAAGTTGGTGCAGGAATCGATAAGAATTCGTTTAATATTTAGGCCAACCACTTTGGGTGTCGAAGTTATTTTCCATATGCGGAAATTAATGTTATTGAAGCAACTTAATCTATTTCGTGTTAAGGACGCACGGTATATATGTATTTGTATTATTCTGGTAGGTTGAAGTGTAGTAATTCATACAGTAATATACTTTTTTGAAGTTTAAAGAAGGAAATAAAATTATACGGTAACTGATATAATAGATACAAAGACATATCATTTATTCCGGTGGTTAGGGTTAAAATCACCGAATATATCTCGAATTTCAAAGTTATGTGAATATTACATTTATTTATTTATTTATTTACCCTTCATTGTTTCTACAATAGGCGAACTTAATGCCTAGTGGCATTCTCTACCAGTCAACCTTTGAAGACGGTGATAATTTGCAGTGGGCAACATAAAAATTAAAGAAAGATTTTAGAACTGAGCTAAACAAAAAAAAAAATATGTCATGAAAAATACATAAATACCTACTATATAATTTATGGTATACTATATATATTGTATATTTTAAATAAATGAAGTATTCTGTGGTCTTTCTCTTAAATACTTAATATTTATTTTTAAAAAAAATCACACTCATACCGCATTGTGTCCTTGTTGTCCTTTATTCATCTGATAATTTAGAAATCAATTCGTAACGTGACAGATTGGTTGTCGCCAGAGAAACCTTAAAATTTTAAAAGTAAACAGGAGTCGGTTTGTTCTGTCAGTGTAATATCTCCCATTGAATCAAAGTAAAGTGATCGTAAAGTGGTTCAAAGTGTTATTGAGCAACATAGTGTGCCGGCGACCGCTGTTGCTGGCTGTGGTGTAATGTGTTGAGTGGTGGGTGCAAGGGCGGGCGCGGCGGGCCGGCAGCGGGCGCGAGCGCATGCAGGGGCGCGCCGCAGCTCCGGGCGGGCTCCGCTCCCACCCGCGCGCCCTCCCTCCCGTGTTACCTCCGCCGCCACAGTTCGCGACTGAACCAGACGAGATGCCTGCCAACCAGATTGCCCAGGTGTTCATTTTAACTAGGAAACGATCATAATTTTGACTTTGCCTATGAGAGTTATAATAATAATAATTCTATTTCTATAATATCACGCCGTGAAGATTATTATACAATTTTGTTGTTGTAAAAAAAAATTGGCATATTTTTTAAGGTCGATTTCAGTAAGTACCTCTCAGTACCTATTTGGGATGATCGATTTTTAAATATTTTTTGAATACTCAATCACGGTACTATTCTGGAACAATTCACGTAAATGAAATATAACGAAATTTAGCAATACCTACAGTAGCGGTCACAATTCTTATCAGATCGTAATAAAATGTGGCATAAAAATCAATCGTTCAATAATCACGGCAGCTATTAAAAACAGATCTAACAGGACTCATAGTTTTGAAATGGTGAAGCAGAATTTAAAAAAAAATAACCAATGTTAGAAAAATTTAACTAAATTTTGTTTAAGGACTGGTTTGATCTATAACCTTCGCGACTGGCGCTGCCTGAAATAGAACTTTACCGACTGAATGAACCTGAATGAAATGAAAAATAAATGAAATATATTACGATTTAGGCGTCGAATCGATTTAAATTTTTTTTATTAATGCGACACTGTTAAAAAAGGATCTAAAAACAAGTTTGGTGTCTTACTTGGCGTTTTAAAGTCAGGAAATTAATTTAAAGTAAATTGACTAGTATCCACTATAAGTAACTATCAGTAACTAGGTAAGTAACTATAAAAACATATTAAAACCAATGTATTTAGTTCTTTGTATTTGTCCATGTTATTAAATTCAAATCATCTAATGTCGAATTGAGTAATCAAAAAAATAACCAGTTTTTTTACTTAAGTCATGAAAATAATAAAATTTTCTTAAATCTTAAATAATAATAGTTATATAAATTAAGTTCCATGAAGTGAATCAATCAATTTATTTACGTAGATTTAGGATTCGAACTACACCATTTTTTATTTTTCGTCAGTGTCTTTAAGAGTGATTTGTTTTTTGGCTTCTTGACGTGTTTTGAAGTCAAAGGCAGTACTTAATTTTTTTTTATTTTCTATTATTGACTTTCTGAATTCTTCGTATTAAGTATCAAGTACAGCTTTTAATGACCCTTTAACGAAGTAAGTAGTCGTACCTCTTTTACTTGAATATATCTTCTCACAAAATTTCTATTTCATTCAATTCAATTCATACAAATTTAATGGAAGTACTTACAAATAACAATTGTTTATAGCTTCATTGTTCACTCCAAATAAATTTGTCATGTATTAAATTTGATTGAAATGCGATGCACAAAACTAAACTAATGATCGATTCCATTATTTATGCAATAACAAGTGAAAGACTAACAGAACTAAGACAGAAAGCATGTGGAGAGAAAATTTACTCGTTCGTACATGCTTATCGCGGACGTCGCACCGCCATGCTCCACCACTGTGCTTCGACCGACCTCCGAATTAATAGTATCAGAGCCAAATTCCGAGTCGGAAGTGTAATATCAATCGGAAATTCCGACTTTTCGGAACCGGGGTCGAACCTCCGTAACATCCCTACTGCAAAGTTAGGCCTGACTAATATATTCAGTGATTTGTGATTTGCGAACGGACAAATAAAAAGACATAGACATACTCTTAAAATGTTTTCTGTATGTTATTTGTATATAGTCAAGTTTATGATAATAGTAGAAAGATAAGAGCGAGAAGGCCCTTACGGTCGTTGAACGTAGAAAACGATCAAGCGTTAGTTATTTAATCTTCTTTGGATTTGACTGATTTCAAGAGATTCGACTGATCTGTTCAGAAAACTATGTAATCGATAAACTAATACTAAACCACGTTAGAACTGAAGAATTATTATACAAAACGCGAACTTATCAAGTTCTTATTTCCATAATATGTCTTTCCATTTCTTTCCCGCTGAACTTGAATTCTTGGAATTTGAATACGAACAGCGTGTTTCTTAATAAATGTCTCATATACCAATTTTCGTATTGCTTTAATAAATTTATTTCTAACCTAGCTTCTCGAAAATTCAAACAGATTTGAAGATCCTTCCCAATAAATTCAACGTAATCCGACGAAGTCATTAGCTCCAGTTTAAATATTTGTAATCAACTCCGTTCTTTGAACTGAAGTACGTATTAGATAAGTACTTTAAGTTAATTATACATATTAATATCAATCCAACTGTTTTTCGTAAGATCATTGATCTCACTGATCATGAATCTGAAACAATATTTTGGTCATTTTTATATTTAGAAATCGTTTTATCAAGTAGGTGCAGTTTCATATTTTATTTGTTACAATCGATCTCGCATCAGTAATTAAAATGGCAGCGGTGACTAAAAAAAATATTAATAAATAGCATAAATTGTGGCTGAATTCTACAATATTATAAAATTATAACGGGGCCGTACATTGACCATATTTATATATATGTATATATCTGTTGGAGTTTTATAGTCAGAGCAAGATGTTTTTCATTTTAATCTGACATCGGAGCTTAAACTAAGGTCTTCAAGTTAAACATAGTTTTTATTTAAAACATTAATAATAGTATTTAAAAAAACAATTGTTGCACATTGCCGATGGGAATGACCTCGAACCAAATGCAGTTTTTGGTAGTTTCACAACGAGCCAAATCAATGAATGACTCATACTTCGAGAATCTTTAATATTTTTCTGTATAATTGCATGATTTTGTTATAACCTAACGTTTTATTTCCTAATTTGTTACCGAAATGTATTAGTAGGTACGTTAACAATCGAGCCAGCGAGAGGTCACCTTTAATAGACGCCCGAATAACTCCACCAATTTTCTGTATAGTTTAATGAATGGAGTCCTATTGGTGTGTCTACTTCCTGTTTGGAGCAACTTTATTTGTATGCGGACGCATTTTAATTTGAATGGTCAACTTGTTTGTCATTGAATGATGTTATTGGATGATGCCATGCTTGGGATGAACTTTATTTGATTCAAGTTATTTTCGATTGTATGTTTTAATTTGTCTTTTCATTTCAGTATCAATTTGAAGTGCTGTGAAATGATTACTATTTAGTATTTGTCACGTTATTTGTACTCAACTATTTTATCTCATCGCAGTTTAAATTTTGATTAGAAACGGAAATGATGATGCTCATTGCCCAACAATTTATAATACTGAACAGACTAGTTTGTTCACCTAGGACGCCTAAGAAGATGAGTGATATTATAATATCTTTCCACATTCAATTATCGTCCTAATTTTTGTAGAGGTCAATCTCAAATCTATCGCAAACAAGAGATCGTTGAGAGGTTATTTGAAGGGTCGAATTGAACGTGAAAAGAATAATAAAGGTCGGTGCGAACTTCGCCGCGTGGGTGGAGCGATCAGTGTTTAAGTCGGGGTGTCGTCTTAAAAGCTTTGGGAGTCCGAAAGTGGGAAGGCGAGGCGGATAGACTTGGCTGCTAACAGCTGATGGCGGGACCCGCAGCCCGGGGGCGTCGGGCGATCGATGCGGCACCCGAGCACCCCGCCACCCCTCGAGACACCCATACCTCTCGCTTTCACGTTTTTCTTTCACTGGCGTAGGGACGGATCTAAAGCTTCAGCCTTTCGGTTGTGCGTAGACAGCCCGTGACAAGATAAGATCAAATGTTTGTTCACGTTTCATAAAACGCATCATCTTGTTTTAGCAGCTTTAACGATGTTATTAAATTTCGAAGTCGTGATTTTACGGAACCAAAATATTTCAAGATTAACCTAGGGAGAATAAAACTATGATAATTGTAACGAGGCTATTTCTGTTCATTAAATACATTTTTTAAAATGTAACTAATATCGACTATTTTGGGGTTCCTGAACACAAAACTTTTTTTATTGTCTATTACCCACCAAAGAAACTTTAAACAGTTTAAATGCATAGTGGGGATTAGTATGGTACGGTATGCAAAAAATGGTGATTCTTAAATACTGCAATAAGTTTGAACAAGATCGATACAGTACAATCAAAGATATATTCAAACTATATCACAACGCGGGGAGGTCATGTTTTTTGTAGTCTCGTAGGTATATAAATGTTGTCAGTTGCCTTACAGTTTTGCGTTATCATTTTACTCAGTTGTACGTTGATTACATGTTGCTTTGTTTGCTATGTCGGTAGGGGTACCTGGCCTGTAAATTGAAATTTATAATAATTCTTCTATTCATATATTTTATTTATTCTTTCAAGCTCTCAGTAAATATCCTGACATTTTATCGGTTTGTGTATTGTCCATAGCTTCTCTACCTTGAGAAAAAGTTATGTGAAAAAGCAATATCAAGCAAAAGTTCGAAACTGATGGAAAAAATATTAAATAACTCATTTATCTTGAAAAGTTGTGGCTCTTATTTTTTCTTTGTTACCGAATTGTGAAATAAAATTTATTTTCAACAAATTATTTTCTGTTTCCCCGTCTGAGGGAAAAATTCCTGTCGTCTGGTAACCCTAAATTGAAGTGGTTGATGGATGACAAACCTTGCAGGGCAGGTAGTCGCGATGGCGGCGTGGAGAAACATGCTTTGTTGTCGGTTGTCTTTGTTGCACTCGCGCATACATTTTTTATTGTCACACGATAACAATAGACGTTTATTGTATTTACCCTATAAATGATGTACCTATTTTGTACAACCGTACGAAACGAATTATTCATATTGATTCGAGAACTTGACGCACATGTATGTTACTGTTATTCGATGTCAGTTATGAAGTCAGAAGGACTTCATCCTTGTTTAACTATAAAACAACCCGGTCGTTTGAGAAGGTAGTAGGGAATGTTTAATGTTTGAGAATCGGTGCTATAATCGGAACATTCTAGTACAGGCTTACTTCTTCATTAAGTAAGAGCAGCAGCTATGGACATGACAGTATAGTTTTTACATAATTCATTGTATATATATTTCTGATAGAAACGTATCGTTTTTGTTATATCATCTGAAAAACCTATACGGGTCCTAAAAAAATATCTGCCTCCAAAGAGTTGTTACTTATGAAGTACCCATTTTAAACTATTGCGTATTAACTATTACTGGGGTATTAGATATCCCATATCTTTAACTTATGTATTCCTGGAGTATTCTGAATTAAAACAAAAAAAAACTTTACTTTTATTTATAATAGTGCCTGTATTTTGAATTACCTAATATACGTTAACAACTGTACTGTACTTCTTTCTTTCTTTACATGTAGATACAGAACAACGTTCAACATTATCGTTATGGTCTGGCGTGATTGCAGGTGATAGCGCTGATATGCGGCCTACTGGTCGTGATACTGATGGTGCTGGGGCTCGCCTCGGCGGACTGGCTGATGGCAGCGGGCTGGCGGCAGGGCCTCTTCATGCACTGCATTGATCCCGAGGCGCCCACGCCCCTGCCCTTTGACATCACCGCGCAGCCCGGCTGCTACGCGGCAAGACCCGCTCCATACATTAAGTGAGTCGACTATTGATTGTGTATTGAGCGACTTCGGGCCGGCTAAAAGCTTAAATCGTGAACTGAAGTGTAACAGGTTATATTGTCTATAATCAAAACCTTGTTGTATAAAGTTAAAACGGGAACGGAATCGTGCTGCAAATCTGGGATGAACCAAAACGTGTTAGCTATAGTATAATTGTTTTCTCCGTCCGTTGGTTCATAAAAGATAAGCCGGCTAGGGCGGAGAGCGCGTTGCGCGGGCGCAACGCCATTATTGATAAAAACAAATGAGTCATCGAAGCCAGGTGCACGGCGGCGGTGCGGTATACAAAGGTGCTGCGATATTGTTATGTTATGATCATTGTTTGTCAATTGTCATGAAATTTGTTTTTTATTATCACCCCCACCTAATTACCTGCATTTCATTTTTATCACAATCCCACATAATGACAAAACTAAATACACTATCGATAACGTTTATCGACAACAATAATGCGCATCACCATGCCCGCCCAGAGCCCGTGGATGGGAGAGAGAGTAAAATACTCGCTTCACCGCTCCGACGTTTTATGACGCAAACTGCACGTAGAAAAAAAAATACTATAGTGTATACGTTTCTTTGTGTATCTAAAGTGTGCGTGTGTGTGTCAGGGCGGCGGCGGGTCTGTGCGTGGCGACACTGGCGGCGGACGTGTGCGGCGCGCTGCTCACGGGGCTGGGGCTGCGCGCCGCCGACCACCGCACCAAGTTCCGCTACTACCGGTTCGCGGTGCTCGCTATGGCCCTTGCGCGTACGTATACATAACGTTTGTGTGACACGAGCCGAGGGCGTAAAGGCCGCGGGCCGCGAAGCGAAGAAGCGAGCTTTTGTTGCAATTCCAGGCACAGCGTCCTTGCTGTGTGGTCTAAGAGTGTAATTTTGACATGTTGACACCGTGCATAATTCATTTTAAAACGTGGCTGATGTAAAAGAGGGCACTTGGTAGTAGTTAGTAAAGTTAAATTTTCTAACTAAAAATTTAATTTTCGTTACAAATGGTGATGGTATCATTTTGATGGTGGTAGAGTCTATGTCGGAGGCTCGCCTGCGGCAGCACCATCGCTCCACCTATTACTGTCG